>JAAGNO010010883.1:5964-39587 GCA_033439905.1 Ceryle rudis
GTGGAATGCTCACGGTAACCCACAAGATGACACCTTGTGACTCTCCACCTCGTGAAAACCGGGTGCTGCTGTGGGAACCCACAGAAGAAACCTCCGCGTAAACATAGTCATCGGTGCTCAGACAGAAATTTAAGTTACTTTTTCACTGAAAATAAGCTTCTATCTACAAGATACCATATAATCAAGAGGGCAGTGTTGCTCCAGAAACTCATTCTGATCACAGACCCCACCACTGCGTTATGTCTTGGTTGGTGGAACCTGGCTCTATTCCCATGCCTTGTCCAAGGGATAAACCCCTGACATCCTTTAATTAGCCAGGCAGTCAGGCAAAGTAAACCATAAGGTCTTAATATAAATGTCCCATTTGAGGATTCATTCGTTGTGCTCAGCCAGTGAGGCATCTGAATGTCTCAGATCAGCAGACGCACCAGAACAGCTACTGGAAATGGTTCCTGGAAATAAATCTGGCTCACAAAAGAAAAGGTGCATTAGGTTCCTCTGAGGAGTCTTCTGAATGGTGTAATAAAACCTCTTATACAAGAAGAACATTGAGATTTAAGTCAATTTCTCAGCTCTACCTCTGACCTACAGGGTGACCTTGGTTCAATAATTTCTGTGTTAGTAACTAATTCGAGATGGAATCTCTGGTAGCCATTCTGCAACAGGTCAGCCTGGGGAAGAGGGACAGAGTGTTCTTCTGTCACTTGGTAGCCAGCTTGAAAGGTGGGAGGTAGAATGGAGACCATACCTTGTCATTCTGGCTCCACCATTTGAAAGTCAGAGGTGGGAAGAGCTCTGACTTCCCACCAGTCAAGGGAGGTCCAGATACCACCATATCAAGATGAAGGAGATTTGGAGTGGCTACCAGTGTCCCCAGCCGAGGTGCTGTACCTTTCCCTTGATCTAAAAATCTAACTGGTAAGGAAAAAAGTTTTGCAAGTGGAATTGACTGAACTGGAGATATTAAGAGCTTATAGAGCAGATGAAGCTACTCCTGAAGGCACCGTTCACGTTCTCACATCTGTGCTTTACGTCCACGCTGCACTGGCTTAGCACCTCCCTGGGCAGCACCCTGCAAGCCTGATGGTTTAAAAGCAAATTCAACAATCTTTTCACAGAGTCACAATTGTTATTGCTTTCACTGTCCACATATAAACAAAATGTTGAGCAAAACTTACAGTTCTCTGCCATTGCCTGACATTTTAAAGCCACCAAAAGGAGCCTGTGCATAGAGGGCATTGTAACAGTTGATCCTACAATAAAAAACATCAATTGTTAAAAGACAATTCAATACCAAAGAGAAGCAAGATGATGACAACACCAACAATAAAAAAAAAAAAGGCTGAAATCTGTCACTTTTGTCTCCATAGAGTTCACTCACTTGAGAAATCAGATTTTAGCGATACAATCTTATTTTGCTACAGAAACAGAAAACATCTGAGTGGTCCTCAGTCCCACCTGCACCTCACTTCACCGTGTGTTATGGCTAAGACACTCCTGATCAAGCTGGATTTTATGCTGTGTTCAGAGCCACGCTTAAAATAAATCGCCCAACTTATTCCCTGGTTTAATGAAGCACATTCTGCCATGAACGTGTTTACTCAGGAATCTGTTGAAACACTCACAAGCGGGCCCTGCCATCCACTTCCAGGTATACAAAAAAGTTGGACTGCATTGCACAACAATTCTGTCGCAGTAAAACGAAAGCACCAGCCCCATTTCTGTAGACACTAGGCAGAAAAACCTCATGCAGATACTTCCTCAGCATCTCAGTAGGATCAAATGAGTGAAAAGAGACAGGTAGGGCTTGCTGCTGATGTCCAGCACGTGTCCTTCAAAGCCCAACGTCCCATTTTTTATTATTCTATTATTTATTTTTATATTACTCAGGGGCAGATTCTTCTGGCACCAGCTTTTGAAATTAATCCTCTCTATGCATCAAAATCAGGCATCAGATCAAATTCCTATCTTGAGTGGAAAAAAAAATAAACCGGGATCCCCTTTTTAAAATGATTCTTTAAAATAAGAAATTTGGTGAGGAAAAGAAAAGAAATAAATCGCTATTTATCTTTCTGACAGTGGTGTGATGCCATCTACTGTTCATACTGATTTGTGCAGCTAGAACCCCATCTGCTGCTACCTAAACATCCTAAGAATTGCTTTTTTCCTACGTACAGGATTTCGAAAGGTATCACATCAGGTGGAACTTCCTACAACCCCTACATTTTCAGGGTCCTCCAGACAAAGAACGACACCGACGGAATGAACACACAGTCCGTATCTCGCCAGACTGTCTGGTCCTCACCGCCCTATTTCCACGGATGGATGTTGCTTCTGAGCAGTATATCGAGAACGAAGCAGACCACTAATAAATCTCACCTCCAGCACTTAAGACAATGATTCCAAAGCATTCATCCCTCTCCCCCCGCAGGGAAACAAAACCCCAGCCCAGCCTCTGGTCCCACACTGCTTACCAGACCGTCCCGGACTGCAGTGCAGAAGCGAGGGTTAATGCCCTGTCCAGGTTCTTTGTGAACACTGCAGCTGTAAGTCCGTACTCGGTACTGTTGGCTCTTCTTATGACCTCTTCTATACTCTTGAACTTCATAATTGGCTGAACTGGCCCAAAAATCTGCACGTATCAATTAAACGTTAGTACAGGAAAGTCTTTGCTAATCGTGGTAATTTTGAAGTAATCAGAATCAGATGCTTTGTTTGGATACGATATTTAAAATGTTATACCCTGCCTTCTAGGAGTCACTGATAGAGCCTCTTAAACTAAAACTCCTCATTAAATTGACTTCAAAGGAAGTACAGTGATGGGCTGTAGCAGTTAATGGATGCTAAGATCCAAAAGCTAACGGATTGTCTGTAACAATCAAAATAAGCAGAGTTAGATCTGGCTGAGTTTCAAATGATTCATCTTTACTCCATTTACGACTCCTTTTGAACTCAGAAGTTCAAAAGTAATTAATATATTTCCAGGATTGCAAGTTTTCTTCCTCGATTACAACCCTGATTTTGTCGTTGCACGCAGTTTATCTGCATGCAGTGCATTTACCACGTATGTGTTTGACCACAAACTTGGCTTCCCAGGTTGCCAATATAAAGGCAGCTGCATCCACAATGCTTCCCAGCTTCTGGGATGGAGTCCCTCATCAAGTTCAGTATCAAAGGTGGGGCTCTTTTCTGGTCTGTGTGGTCTTGAAGCACAATAAACACCCACCGAAGGTGAGATGCAGTCTCACTGGTGCCACCTCGGTGGCAAGGCTAAGCAGTTTGCCTGGCTTTAGGCTCCTACAAGCATTTCTAAATGTCTTCATTTTGGGAGATGTGGGTATTTAACTGGAGCCTTGATCCTAACAAAGGATGAACGTGCATATGCAGCAGAACTGCAAATGAATGAAACTGGATAAGCTTCATGAATCATGACTTGGGATTTGGAGTCAGTTCATTAAAAAAATGGCCTATCATGGGATTTTCAGCTCTTACTCCCTCTATTTTTAGAATGTAACTCATGCCCAGACTGACTGATATCTTTCCCAGGTTCCTTAGAGATTCTGTGGCAGATCTGAGACACATAAACATTTTGCCAGGACTGAAGAGTAAGCAGCCCCATAAAAAGCACTAGGCTAAACTATAAAATACAAGTGCCAGTTAGACTTTGGCCACTACTTATTTTCCATTAGGGAACATGATGAAAAGTAAATTAACTTCTATTTCAAAGGAGTATCACAGGATCTCATCACATGCAGCTTGTTCAGTTTTTCTGCCTATGAATAATGAAAACCAGAGTATTAGATCAGGACTTTGCTGGTTTCGATCGCATTTTCATATAGGAAAAAAATGGTCAGCCTCAGGGGATTTCACCATCAGAACAGAATCTGGGATTATTTCAGACACTAAAGCTATTTGAGAAAAGTTCTTCCATGCCTGTATAGCTGGGCCATTCCTTCCCTCCTCACCAGTTTCAGGTCCCAGAGTTCTTGTCCCACCTTTCTGCAATAAAGCAACTCCTTTTTTACAAAGCATTGGAGCAAGAACACAGGGCTCTCAGCAACCTGCTCTGGTTGCAGATGTCCCTGCTCCCTGCAAGGGAGGTTGGACCAGATGACCTTTAAAGGTCCCTTTCAACCCAAACCAGTCTGTGATTCTACTGTCCTCTGTCACTCTGAATCAGTAGTGCAATTTCAAGTGCCCTCAGGAGGAGGTGCAGAAGAGCACGGGGCACACACAACCATCTGCCGGTGGAGAGTGGGAGAGCTTAATGCTGCCTTCAGAAAACCTTCAAACGTCAGAGCAAAGAATATGTAGAATTGCTCCAATCTGCCACAGTTTTGGTTATTTTTATTCAGTTATTTATATTTGAAATCAAGGATTCAGTCAGAAACCCCTCCATCACCACTGCTTCTTATTCAGAAGCAGCATTTAGAGCAGCTGTGTTTAGGAAAGGCATGTACTTACGTTTTGCATCATATAAAGCTCTGAAATGAGACCCAAAAGCTTTAGGGTGATATTATCTACTATATTTTTATCTGGGTTTGTTATTGCCTCACAGGGTTTCCCTTTTGGAAAACCAAACAAAGTGGGGGAAAGCAGCAAGGCATTAGAAAGGGCTGGCAGACAGACACCTACTGATTGCACAAGAATTGCTGCTTAAAACATTTTGACAGGTTTTTTTGCCTGTTCTGCTCTCCCTCTTCTCCTCTCCCGATTCCCCTCCCCACACGCACGCACTCCAAATTGAAGCTCACCTTGCAGGCACTTCATTAGTAGAACAGATTTTAGCATTAGGCACTTATTAGGACACTGAAATAAGTGAAGTAAGTAAAACTTCTTTTCTCCTCTCAGGTTTTCACTTCTAAACATGACCATACCTCTTTTCTTTCCCATTTGAAGTAGTAAATGCATATAAAGGTTGAGGTGACTTGTACTGTACCTCTTCTTTGGCGATACGCATGTTGTCAGTGACCTCTGAAAACACAGTGGGTTTTATGAACAGGCCTCTGTCTTCAATGGCGAGACCCCCACACTCCAGCTTAGCCCCTTCTTTCTTCCCACTTTCTATCAGCTCCAGGATTTTATCAAACTGCTTTTGGTCAATCTGTCAGATACAAAAGGAAAAGAAAGAGACAGCAGCGCCTTTATTATCACCGTTTCAGAGACAGGAGTCATGGTACATGGCCCAGGGGCCCTGTCAGAGCGGGCAGGTTCATGTCTCATTTTGTGATACGGCTGTCAGGCAAGAACTGGGATGAAAGACAGGACGTGGGCATAGCCCTGAGCCGCAGAAAACAGAAGGTGAAGTTACATCTGATAGTTTAATCTGATCTAATATTTGCTGCCCCAGGGAGGGTGTCTCCTCACTTTCCCTTTCTCCACATCCTGGATCTGCACTCCCATGGCTCTCCTCACTCCAGCTCTGGGACTTGTGAAGTCCATGCACTGATTTAGCTCAGGAGCACCACAAGAACAGCCTGAGATGGGTTTTGCTGGGCTAGCAATTTCAGTCAGCTCAGCAAGGGAACTGACCAGAGACAGAATCAGTTCAAGGAAGGGAGAATCAGGGTATATCAACTATGAAGTCAACTGCAGCTTCACCCGCAGTTCTCTGTCCCCAGCTGGAAGAACCCAGTGGGCTCTGCCTCCAGCTCTTTCCACACATGCTATATGAACAGCCTCAAAGATAAGCCCTGTTAGTGACTTGACTTCAGAACAGCGACCGCACTGAAGCCATACGTTTAAAATCAGACTCACCTTTCATGGATCTTAGACTAGCACCATCCCAGCACTCTGTGGTTCTCTGGACTGGGAGCTGTATCGCCACTTTTAACTACCAACCTTGTCTAACTCCTCCCCACCCACACCTAAAGATGCAGTAATCTCAAATAGCGAGCCTGTTGCGTTACTAGACTCACACTACAGGTTTCAGCAGAGGTGGGGAAAGGCCAGTCCAGTTACAGGCCACTGAAGCCACTCAGCTGTGCAGCCCCACATCAGGATTTGGAGAAGACATCACCTACTCCCCAAGCACAGTGTGCTGGGAAGAGGTGCCAGAAGGCCACAGCGCTTCTGATCGGTGCTGATCCTTCTTTTGTGCTCCACACACAGCAGCATACTGCAGGTACCGCCAGGTTTCAGAGAAACGTGGCGATGAAACAACTCCTCACAGCACGCTGCAAGGGGTTCAAGATTTATGGAGATGTTTAAAGAAGTAAAACTAACAGCAACCTCAACTTATTCATTGAGGTGATTAAAGATTCCACCCACTGGTTCAAAGTGCCCTGGCAGTCTGGGAGGTTATTCTGAATGCCAGGTATCTCCAGATGCTCGTACTGGTTCAACACCCCTCCCCAGGCAACTGTTTTTATTTCAGCAGGGCCAGTTGCCAGTTGGGACTGTTTACACAGAGTGTTCCACACTCAACTCCTCCAGATTACAGACTATATCCTGTCCCTAGTTAATCCTGGCCACACGCAATCCAAATTTTCATGCTTTTAGTCAAATATCAAAGCTTCAGGAGAGTGTCCTTGGGGTACTTCTGGTACACAGCAAAAACAGAGAACAGCACATCTCCTGCCACATGCGCTGCGGACAGCCCGTACTTGCTGTTCGTGTTCCCTCATGTGTTAAGGTGCTACCCAAGACAAGACTTGATCCATGCTACTGCACGAGGAAATGCGTGCCCTCGTGCAGGGTGCAAAGTGTCACCCAGTGAGTTTGGCAGGTGTCACACGTATTGGCTATTTGTTTGGTTGCTTAGTTGCCAAATGTAAATAATTTGAAAATATCTGCAAGTGCTTTCCATCCTGGCATGTCTGTGATCCAGACCAATCCAGTTCATCTACTTCACATCACAGAAAACAAAACAAGGATATTTATACAGCTGTAACTTGTTGCACGGCAAACTATAGTTAGATGAAAAGACACTGGGGAAAGAAAACATTTGTAAAAATGACATGCAAGGGTGGAACTGTTTGTCATTGGAACTAGAGCTTGTAAGGCTTGTTTAAATTCTGTCCCCTACTCCACTATTATTTATGGTTCCAGCATTGGCTGCTATTAAAAACACATGATCTAGTGCAGCAAATTCTACTATTTGTCCATTTAATTCAAAAGAGAGGCAGGTTTCTAAGGATCACTGCAATGCTGAAAATCTGAGAACCACCAAATCTTCGTATCTTGCTTCATTTAAGCCAAGACAGCAAGGAGTAGTTTTTCCTTTTCCAAACCTAGCATCTGTGATCCTACAGGATAACCCCACAACTGTGTCCAATAGACTGTTGGACACAAATTCTTTCTCCTTTCATATTTTACTTTCATGCTTTAATCCTAACATACACAAATATCTACAGTCTAAGGAAAACATTCATCATCTTAAAAATCAAACAATAGGTTCAGGGATGAATAACCACTGGCTCGTAAGTGCCATGAGGCAGCCTTAGTGCTTATTTTATTCCTGTAGACCAGGTGTTACAGCCCACAGATCCCAGTAGTTGGGGTTCTGCAAAAGAAAACTAGTCTGGTCTTGTTCTAATCTAAACCCTGTTTGAGTCCACCGGGATGTTGGTCTCCTCTAATGCAGTCTGCGTTGTGTATCGCACTGGTTGTATAATGCACTGGTTAACCAGTTTGCCATCTGTGCAGATTCACTTTATTGCTTCCTGTGATACAGCCTCACAGGAATCCAAAGTTACAAAATACCCTTGGTCTGCATTAGAGGTTGGCACTCAAACAGCCCTGAGCACCCCTCAGGTTTCTTGTGGTGTCCTTTGAATTCCAGCCAGCCAACACAGTCAGACATATGTGAGTTTTGGAAAAGTCTCATCACAAGCACGTCTCATTTCTGTTTAAATTTGACCTACTTTTGACCAGAGCAGTGCTGTTTGTACCAGCTTGGTTTGACGGAGCACTACCTCCAAGTCTGGACTGCAGAAGCTCTCCTATTTTACACTGTCTGAACTCTCTTATAAGTCACAGATCCTGTTGTCTGACTACAAGCACTTGGACCTGATGCAGGACCAAAAAGATCATGGGCTACAACCACCGTTAGCCCAAAGCTGGCTCCGACTCCTTCCCACTGTTGGCTCCTAAATCAGTGATCATCCCAGAGTGGGTCTACCCAGAAGCGTGTGGCTATTTTTGTTATCATAGAACGGTCAGGATCTGAAGGGACCCCTGGAGATCATCGAGTCTAACCCCCTGTCAAAGCAGGATCACCCAGGGGTGATGTTGTGTATGTCCACCCTGCCCCATACAGAAGGAGAACAAAAGCAGCGAGCTGGATCTGAAGCAACTGGGGCCTGATGAGGGGAGATGAAGGAGAAGAGAAAGACGGATTATTTTTCCTGGTGATTCTTCTCTTATCCAAGATACAAAAAAACCCGCACAGCAAAGCAGGTTCTTTCAGAAACAGAGGAAAAATTTGATCTGGAAGCTTCACATTTGCACAGTAACTTGTGGGCAGGTGTGAATCTTTCCTACTTTTGAAGGTATTTTAAGCCCTTGTGACACTGCATCATTTCCCTCTTCTGCTTGAATTTCTGTGTGTTGCATCTTACAGGATGGGCCCCAGAGAGCGAGCAACCAGGGGAAGCGGTTGTCCCTTTGCACTGACAGCCACATGAAAGCTTTGGGTTGAACAGTTTCCTCCCATTCTCTCAACCCCTTCCCATCGTGGGCTTGCCAGTTGCATACCCAGAAGTTCAGATGTGGGTGTGCTGTCTCTCCTAGCTCCATGTGTAACAGGTAAACCAGAACAGGGACAGAGGACAGATGGGCTGTGTTTAAAATCTGACCAGCCACCACTATTCCAACATGCAGAGCTCTCCTCAGTTATAGCTCTATATGCAAAGAGTCTCCCTAAAGCCACAGTGGTGATACCAGAGGATGGTGCTCAGCCACAGTGCTCACTGGGAAGTGTTCCAACAGAATGGCAAGAGCTGGGAGTGTGGATAGAACTGAAATAAGCAGCCCAGTTCTACATGTTCTGCTCGCTGCAGTGTTTCACCCTTCAAAACCTCACAACTACTCCCTGTGACTTTAGGGGCTGTTCTCCTGAGATCAATGGTCTGGCAGAGCAGCCAGATGAACGCAGCCCTGATGGGACTAACTAGAAATGCAGCTCACTTACTGCTGCTGCTGGATAAGGTTTAGGAAGGGGTTGTATTAAAAAACCCCACAAAAACCAAACAAACCATCCTGAAAAGCTGACAGCCCTTATGAGAAGGTAAGGGCAGACCATGATACAATTTGAGGGTCAGCTCATCGCTGCTGAAGCAAGTTCCAGCATGGCATTATTTTCCTAAAACTGCTGAGCAGTTTGTCATCTCTTTCTGGGCAAGTTACAGGGATGGATGTAGCCTCAGCATGAACAGGGGATGTACATGCTCTTATTCCCCACGCATGAGGACATGCAGTGAGGTTTTGCCATGCATGAATCATGTGTAAATGATCCAGATAAGGGGAGGCAGATGTCCTCACAGCCAACCCTTCTCTGAGGGATCCCATATAACTGAGAACAGGAGGCCTGGGCTATAGATTCCTGGGATTCCTCCTTTATTTTTGGTAGTGACCAGTGGCCCCGTTAGAAGATCTGACCAAAGGATCATCTTCCTCCAGAGCTCTCCACCACAGCTCAGGTTGCTTCAGAAGGAAGATATAAGAGGAGAGCTCTGAAAGCACTGACGAGACTGGCGTGAAAACAGCTTGGCATGGTTCTTCCTCCTGATTCAGCCAAGACTTCTTCAAAGGATCAGAAAGGGAGCAGAGGAAGAGAGGGAAAGTGGGGGCTCGGGAGTCCCTGGGCTCTAACTACTTGTCATCACCAACCCAGCCAAGCAGCTGCATGGCCGTTTCCACAGCTGCACTCTTCTATTGCTCGCTGCAACACGCTTTGTATTACTGTACCAGGGAGACAGCCCCTTCCATAAAGCTGGAGAAGAAGTGAATTAAATACATTTGTGTTTAAAAAAAAATTACAACATAACATTTCAACAGTTGTGATTAATTGATATTTAAAATAGAGAGAAAAATAAAGCCATGATACATTACTCACCCCTCGGCACTTCTGCTGGGACCATATTCCTAAGGATAATATTTACACAAGGAAAATCAAACAAAAACACAACCAAAACCCAAACAATAACTGTTCTCAGGCACAGTTACCTGGGGCCCTTGTTCAGTTCTGGCATCAAAAGGGTCTCCCACGAGTCGCTTCTTGGCGTACTCCACGCTGCGCTTGACAAACTCTGGGTATATCTGCTCCTCCACAAACACTCGTGAGGCAGCCGTGCAGCACTGCCCTTGATTGAAGAACACGCCTTGATGGGCACATTCCACTGCCAAGTCCACTGCAACACAGCCCAGGGGGGGAAAGTGTTACCACATGCACAGTTTCAGCCTTCCAGTGTTTCCAGACTTCTTTTTTATTTTTCTCTTTTGAAAGCCTCCTTAAAAAAATCGCTGACAATGGTCCACACCCATTGACAGCACTCACAAGGCCTCATACTGCCCCCAAACCAGATCTCTTCTTATTTTCAACCCCAGTCCTGCTTTTTGTCTCAAGGTCTAGTTTGCCATAGCTCCCAGGATTTTCTTCTACGCACTGAGGGCAGTAACCACTTTTTCTTGCTGTGGATTCCTAGGCACCATGCATCGATTCCTGAAGACCAGTTTCAGTGTGATAGTTCAGAAAGCAGCGGGCCCTTCTGTTGAACAGCCAGCGTGGAGCAGGTCCTTGCAATGCTTACTATTTGCAGATGGCACAAACACCTTTGGCTTTCAACCTCTGCAGGAGAGTGGAAAGTATTTTCCCCAAGCCAAACAGGATTTTTCCAACCCCTTTGGTGGACACAGCTTACACAGATCTCCTTGTTCTACTCACTAACTCAACAAAGTCACAATGGAACATGTGAAATGAGTCCTGCAGGCCCCCAGGACAGAGGTGAAGGCCAGATTAGATCAGGTCCTATAAAACTCTCCTGCCACAGGAATCATCGAATCACAGAATCATTTTGGTTGGAAGAGACCTTCAAGATCATAGAGTCCAACCGTTCCCCCAGCACTGCCAGGGCACCACTGACCTTTGTCCCTCAGCACCACAGCTCCACAGGTTTGAAACCCCTCCAGGGATCACAGGGACTCCACCCCTGCCCTGGGCAGCCTGGGACAGCCCTGGACAACCCTTGCGGGGAAGAAATTGTTCCTCAGCTCCAACCTCAACCTCCCCTGGTGCAACTTGAGGCCGGTTCCTCTTGTCCTGTCACTTCTTCCTTGGGAGCAGAGCCCGACCCCACCTGGCTCCAACCTCCTGTCAGCAAGCTGTCGAGAGCCAGAAGGTCTCCCCTGAGCCTCCTTTTCTCCAGGCTGTAGAAGCCCCGGTCCCACATCTGCTCCTCACCAGGCTTATGCTCTAGACCCTTCCCCAGCATTCTAGAAAACTGCTTTCCCCACTGCTTGGCTCAGGCTCTGCAGAACTGCCAACCAAAAAGCAAGCACCACAACAGCAGAAACGTACAGATGTTTAAGATTGTTCTGCAGCTGCAGCCATCCCCAGGGAAAACAACAGTATAATGGTCTGTTCATGGAAATGGTCCCTTGTGCTGGGCAAAAGCTCCAGTGGAGTGGGGTGGATACAGTGGCAGCCACCAGTCCTGGTGTGGTGCTATCCCAAAGGTCAGCAGAGACACACAAAAAGCACCACACTCATGGTCTCTCACAGCAAATAAACACAGTGGCCAGTACTTACAGTCTGCATCTGCACACACAATGCAGGGGTTTTTCCCTCCAAGCTCTAACGTCACCCTTTTGAGGTTGCTTTTGGAAGCAGCTTCCTTGATCAGTTTTCCAACCTGTAGCATTGAGACACAGGGAGGACATGAAAGTCTTAACTCAGTGGGTCAAGTGTGATGCTAACAAGGGTAGAAGAGCCTGGTGGTGGCTGAATTAGGCAGAAGTCAGTGATTGCACTCTTCAATGGTTTGAGTTTCCTATTGCTGTGATATGGTGAGTCAAAACAAGCCCCAGAATTAATGTTTGGTTTTGTCGGTTCTGAAAGGGCAGGCTACGTGAAAGAGCTCCAGGAACTCTACCCCGAAGTTATCTGCTACCCAGATCTCCAGAACAAGGCGTTTCCCACCCAGTTCAAGCTAGTGAGCAACGCTGGCAATCAATGGGGCTCCAAGGTTTCTGAGTTTTACTTCTAAAAACCAGGAACTCCAACTTTTTAGAGTAGATCTTGCCAAGGCAATGTTCACAGTTCCTATCTGTTACCCCTCCCATACCAGAAAGCCACATAGATATTTTGACATTTAGGAGAAAACTAATTCTTTCTGACAGCTTAGGCTGAGCTGCTCGACACACAAGAGTAGCTGAGACATGTTCCTTCCAAGGCAATGCCTAAGGATGTCACAGACAAACTCTGGCTAGCTCTGCTGTGGCACATTCTGCCCAGGACCCTGATCTGACCATCTGGTAGAATTTATCTGGCTGCCCTCTCCTGAAGGGAAGGATTTTCTTGGCTTCCAGAATTTAATAAAATTAATATCAAACTAAGGTGTTTTTTCCCCCACAGAAAAATTGTTACATATCAAATATTTTCCCTAAATGCTGACTGACTGTGATACTTCTTTTTCATACTGGTAACACCAAAGCAGCAATTTCTTTTTCCATTAAAAAAAAAAAAATCTCACAAGGAGACCATATATCAAACTTCAGAATCATTTAGTAATCTAATTTTGTTAGAAACAGTATGAGTTAAAACGGTGTGGGAGCTTCAATTGTTAAGGCAAGTTGTTTTTGTAAAGTGTGACCTCATATTTGAATTCCCTTCTTTTGTAGCTGGTTTTCTTGTATTTTACCTTTGCACGTGGCAATCTTAACTTCATTTCTGCCTAAAAATACCCTTGCCCTGCAAGTGGAGCAAGGAAAGCTTGGTGAAGCTGGCCAGCAGTTACAGGTCTGCATTTCTCATGGTTTGTCTTTGTAACTCAAGCAAAGAAGCTTGAAGCTACGGCACAGATCATCTCTAGTCACTCAGCAGCCGAGTCCTGGAGACAGCAGAAAGGAGTGATGCATCGTGCTGCAGATACACACAGCTTTACAAGAAGCATTACGAGCTGCCCGAAGAGGAGTAAGTTGTTAAACTAAGAGAAAGGAAGAATTCTAGGTGGAAAATTTTTTGTGGAGTTTAAGATCAGTATTTCCAGACTGGCACCGAGCCCAAACTGGGACTTAAAAACTAAGTCAAAATGTATTTTGAATTAGCTTCACTTCCTGGCTCAGAAACAGTAGCATTATGCTGCAAATACTGCAGAGATGCAGCTGAACTCACAGATGGGCGGAGGGGGAAGAAAACACTTCCAAATTACACATGCATTAGCAAAGAATCTGTCTCCCTCGGTGTTTCCTGCACACCCATGGATTAGGAAGACAAGCACAGCGTCTATAGGAGGTTTTTGCCTACAGGCTCCAGTAGCTGAGATCTTCCTTCTGCCCCTAATCCTCTGGATACTCCTTTTTCATTAAAAACCCAAACAGATCCATGTGGGCTGGACGAGGCTATAAATTCTATTGTTTTCACACAGCCAGCACCTAATCTGGGCTAAAAGTTTCTGATCTAGGATTTGGAGAGAAGCATGTAACTGGGTGAGCTCCTAGGTCAGACCAACTATCAAGAGAGTAAAAGCTCATCGTGAACTTTTACTTTATTACGCCCGTGTTTGTTCCCATGATCCCTGCACAGAAACGGAGGCTTAACACACCTTCTCCTGGGGGACAAGCTCATGCACACAAAGCCACTAGATGGTACTGTTGGCAAATGCAGCAGCTTTTCAGCGTTCGGCGAGTTAACCTTGACCGACCAAACCATTCGAGGCTGTTTGTCATCGTTGTGCAATTAGACTACACTGCTACGATGAGCATAGGTATAAGAAGGGATGAATTCGGCAAATGCTCAGCAAGAATAACGTTATTCAAGGAAATAAAAGTGAAGAGGCTGCATTTGCTTCAACTGCACCCACTGGTGTCAGCACTTCTGTTCTTTGGGCACTGCCTCTCTTCAGGGGTGCACACAAGGAAAAACATTCACGTTTCTAAGGCAGCTTTTGTTTGAGAATTCTCAGCAGTGATTGCTGGAGACAAATACATTTCTATGTCACAGTTGTGGTCAATTCCGTGGACTAGGCCGAGCCATGGGCTCCTTTCCCCCAAGCAGGTACAGCAGAGCACGGCTGTAGGTGTGTGAGAGTGCAGAGGTCTTGCCTCTCTCGTGAGCAAGGCAGGTGTAGCTATTTACAGGAAAAAAAAATGAACAGAAGGTGCCTTACTGTGCAGGTCGCAAAAGCAACTCAAATGTTAATCCCATTCACGTCAGCAGAGGAAGCCTCAGGCACGGGGCCATGTTTATATTTAAGTCCGAGTTCCTCAGAGGTAACTAAAGCCAAGGAAGAATTGTTCGGGGCTCTGACTGACATGTTTTCCAGTTGCACACGCTTGCAGGGCAGGACTGGCAGGCAAACATGCCCAGAAGCTCCATCAGGTCAATGACATGATGTTAAGTCACTGCCAGCCTCTCCTGTAGACTGTCTTACCTGATGTCAGAGCATCTCTTTTAGTTGTTATAGAAATGTGGGGGTTTGGCAGAACCCAGCTAACAGAGATGCAGGATTATCACAAGCACAAGGACCTGCATTAGACAAATCCCAAACACTCTGAGAAATCCGGTCACGTGCAACGTGATGGGAAATGGTGCCGGGGATACAGCAATCATTGCCTTTTCACTGGTCGAGTCTTACCCTGATAGCAGTTTTAGAAGAGAATGCAAAGGGGAAAAGCAAGTGTTTTATGAGAAATTCATCACCTACCTTTGTTGATCCAGTAAAAGCAATTTTATCAATGCTGTGATGGGTAGAAATCGCAGCTCCAGCTGTGGGGCCATAGCCTGGCACAATGTTCACCACACCTGGAGGGAAACCCACCTAAAACAGAGGTGAAATACAGCTCTGGAGAGAGAGGTTTTGAGCACTCTGGAGCAGATCTGTGCTCCGAGGAGCTGCAGTTCAGTTCTTAGGAAGCTTGAATTAGTTGCACTTATTCCTTGCAATTAAGAATTGCAAGTTGCAGACAAGGAGCCCATACCAGATACATTGCTGTTTTCCAGACTTTCCAGTAACATGGCTGTGTGCTACCAGCTGGAGCAGACGTGGGCGAAAGTAACAGCCATGCTTAGGAAATGCCAAGTTTCAGTAAGAATTCTTGGAGGAGTCCCAGTTTCAAGTCAAAAGAGAGTGAGTCTTTTGGCCAAACTTGGCCCCCAGCTACTGCTGTGCAGCTGGAGCCAAGGGGTAACTGAATGAAAGTTTGTTTTGAACAAAGGTTGACATTTGTGGTTCTTCGGGGGCCAGAGGGATTAAGAAGTCAGTAAAACCTCACTTGATGATGGGGCTAATAAAACAGGAATACAAGAGCAGATGGTAACAGACTTATGCCAGTTTCCACCACATTTACAACCTAGATTAGCCAACTAGTAATTTTGCCAAAAGAGACAAATGGCAGAACTTTAGGTGAAATTCTAGTGTGAGTAGTGTGGGACTTACTGGCCTGTTTTTACTTCCTGAAACAAGAGTTTCAAGGTTTGTGCTGTTCTAGGCTAGCCCTCCCTTACTGCTGATTGCACAAGGTTGTTTTCCCTGCAGTTTCTAACAATGGACTTGCAGGATATTAAATACTCACTTCATTTCTGGTGGCTTTTAATATAAAAGCTCAATAAATGGAGTGGCTCCTTCCTAACATAGCAAAAATGGAAGTAATTTTTCACGTACTATCTTGCAAAAAAAATTATCTTCGTATGATTTTTTTCACCCTATTTTTTTCTTTTCTTAAATTGGAAGGGATTCTATGGATGTGACAACGATGAAAGTGAATTTCACAGAGTTTGCATCTTGGCTAATGAGTTTTCAAGAAAATACTGCATGTCAAACTGTGCAAATAATGGTGTTTGGAGTCAGCAGCAAAGCCACAAGGAAGCAAAAAATTGGTTCAGGTCACCCTGAGCCAAAAAGTTTTTTTTTCTGATTTTCAGCAAAAATAAAAGCCAAAATATTTTGGTTGGCCCAAAATTATTTCACTGAACCTAACACATAGCTTTGCTTGTGTGTTAATATCATCTGCATCCTTTTAAAGATTAAAAAAAAACCCCAGCTTTAACTTAATTCTTCTGAAAAACTGCAAAGAATTTAGCTAATTTTGGGTGGAGAAAGAAGCATCTTCAAATAAAATTATTCTGCTCTAATTACACTTCTGCCTTGAAGGACAACTGTGAGAAAGAGGCAGTTTAGAATTTCAGCTCAAGAAATTAATTTTACCAGAACTGAATGGTTTTGGGGGGGCAATGCTCTGCCTGTGTTTGAGGAGCTGTATGTCAGAGTGAAAACAGCACTTGTGTGGCAGGGCTAACTAGAAGTCATGAGAACTGCACCCTATGCTCACTCATCTTGTGTAATCTTATTAAGTCAATTAACTGCAGGAGATACTTAACTAGTAGATTTTTTTGTGCTGCCTTTCCTGACAGAGGAGCCCTAATTGTCAATTATTAATGCATCTTTCTATTTTTTTCCCAGGCTAAGCTAAGAACAGACAAAATCATCATTATCATTAAACTGAGTCTAACAAACAGACTTTTCCAGCTGAGAGGCAAAAGCTCAGCTTTTAGTTTTCCCCACAATTAGTCACAAACGTAGCTAGAGGAAGCTGACGTACTGACCAGTCCTGGAAGGTACTGTGCACTTCCCACCAGCTCTGCATGAGCAATAGATCTGAGGGCACCCGAGATCTTACCTGACAAACCCCAAACCAGCATTTTGAAATCCCAACCTACGATCTTCCCTTTTTGCCAGTATCGAGTCGACTTTACGGGCCAGACATAGCTAAATTGTTCTGTGAACCGCAGAAATTGTGAGGAATTGTTTCCCAGGGTACTCTGTCTTGGTTGAATTATCCCACTTATAAATGCACACAACACTGCTGTTTCATCACACCCTTTTCTTGTCCCATTGTCTAATAAAACTGAGCTATAGTCTTTCCCTCATTTGGGAGGGATGAAGACAAGGCAGAGGAATAAAAGCACTACTTTTTTTTTTTTCTCTGCAGCTTCCCAAGAAAGAAGAAAAACCTACAGGTTTTGTGATCTTTTCTACCTCCCAGCCTGCCACTGCCAGTCACGAAGGCCTGTGAAAAAAAGACTGAAGACAGAGGTTGTTCTCATTCTCCTTTATGAGGTTTTAACATCTTTAAAACCAAAAAACCTACACAGCCAACTCAAAATACAGTCTTGCTTACGACCTTAAAAGAACAGTACCTCGACGGGATGCTCAGATTTCCTTACCTCCTTGATCAGCGAGCCAATGTACAGCGATGTGAGAGGAGTTTGTTCAGCTGGCTTAATAACCAAAGTGTTTCCACAGCACAGCGCTGGTGCCATCTTCCAAACCAGCATCAGCAACGGGAAGTTCCACTGCAAGAAAGAACACAAAGCTGGTCAGATCAGTCCACCACAGTCACTTACTCACTTCCACGCAGCATTTTCCCCACCTTCACACAGCTCAGGGTGAAAGAAGCAACTGGGAGGACAGCCACAAAGAGAAGTGGCTGTTTACAGTACTATGTTTGCTTGGGCTGTGGAGTATAACTTCCTTGATATCCCCCTGAGATCCCAACTATTGCTGGCAGTCCTCAAGCTAATCCTGCATGCTGAACAAACCTCTCTCTGCATGGTGTGACCTCATTCTTTACAGGAGTTTGATCACATTTTGTGGAGGATTTTGGCTCTTCACTGAAATTGCGTCGGAGGCAGTGTCCTGTTGAATCGTTTTTGTACAGCACCCTTACGTGGGGGAATTACAGGGTGCTACTGCTCATTGGAAAAAAAAAAGAATCTTTCTGTGTTGGGTATTAGCTGAGTAGTCAGGAGCTACACAATTATCATTCAAGTCCAGGTTTATAAGTAGGAAACTGCAGTGGGTTGTTCAGTCATGGAAATCCAGAGGAGGTCTTAATACTCCCTTCAAATTGTAAATTGCTCCTTTCCAATTAGTTTTCTTATTTGGAATTAGGAACCAGTCCACATCAGTTTCCTCTGTGCTAATCTCTTTCATGGTCACGTGTATTTGTAGATCTTGGAGCCTAAGCAAGAAGTGGAAAATCTAGCTCACACTGAATTTCAGAAAGGTCATTTGGCAGCAGAAAGGATTTCTTCATTAAAAATAATTAATGCTGCTTTAGGGATGATGGAAGCAGGCCAACAGTAAGGGGACTTCTTGTCAAGGCTCAAGCCAAGGGCCTTCAGCTATCAACAAAGAAGCCAAATATGTTAGGAATCCACAAATTCACACTGAGAAATAAATTAGCAGTGTAGCTTTTAAGAGATGAGTTCTGTTCTAACCCAGCAGCCCTGAGACAAAGCAGAATTTAGTCTAATGTTCTGTTCTTCAGCTTGCTTCTCCCTCTTTCCCAGACCTGTTTTGTTTCAGTGATTCTCTCCAATGGCCACATCCCATGATTTGACCATTTGTCTTTTTCTCCTAAGCCTTCACAAAGGCCTGACTTTGTAGCTTGAGCCGTCTACACCTACACTGCTTTCTACACTTTCAAAGTGTGACGTGACTCCATTAGGAGCTTTCTGTAGCAGAATGGCTGGTGAAAATAACAGTAAAGGACTCCAGGGCTGCCTCATGACATCACCTGAGCTTTAGCTCAGCCATATGCTGTACTTTCTAAGAACTTCCTTTGCTAAGACCCTTGGTTTAAATATAGTCAAGGCACAGGAAAAATGGAGGATTGCTAATCGGTATAGGAAGACATAAGCGGAATGTGACAATCTCTTTAAATCACCTAGAAATATACAACCCCACAGACTGTTGCTGTTAGAGATCAAACCGGGGAAAAAAAAAATGAAGGGGAATTGTTCTAAGTAAACTGAAGACAAGATATGGCTTTGTTGACCCCAATCATCCTTCTTACAAACACAACGTTGAACCTGAGTCAAATCTGATGCTGTACTTTCCATTGTATTCATTGCTGATGTAGGGTCAACGTGAAATATTACAAGTCCAACTATGTCCACTTGTAGTGGCCCTCCAAAGCATCATTTTAAAGGGATGGTTTCCAAAAGCGTTGCTGAGCACCAAAGGTGGTTGAAATGTGACCGGGAGATACCTTTTAATTGGTCGTCAAACTGAGGGACCTGATATTTTGATCCTAAATCACAAAATCTGGTTGTTCACAAGCAGTCACATTGCTTGTCGAGCCAGAAAAGCTGTGCAGAAGTCATCAGGTTAAATGTCTGGTAACCGGTACCAACCATCTCCACTTTGCCTCACCCTGATGTTGCTAAATACTGTCTTATCACTGCTGAAGCAAAAAGCAAAATTTCCCCAGATATCTTTGGGAACTGGTCCAGGCCTGATAATCCCAGGGTCTGGCAAATCCAATACCCCTCAAGCATTTCTTTCAGTCTCTCCTACAACCTTCTCCCAAAGGTCAAAATCTCCCGCAGAATCTTATTGATCCAAATATCCAAACATAGAATATTGGCACACCACCACCTGCCTCATGGCCTGTCGGATACCACATTCAAAGCATTTTACAACCAGACCGGAACAAACTATGTCTCCCGTGTAGCTGTAAAGTCTTCCTGGTTGTCTCTTTAAGCAGAGCAAGCAACACACACTAAAACTGGAGGTATTCCAAGAACTAGCCACACTGTCCCCTCTGCAGAGAATAAGACCTTAAGGAAAAGAAAACTCTATCCAAGTGAGATTTAATCACAGAAATCTTAGAGAACAGCCGGGGGTTATTAATAATGGATATGATTTAAAACTCAAAGCTATGCATCAGCACGAGGCAGCAAAAAGCTTGCACGCGTAATGACGAGATGGTTGTCCCAGCAGAGCAAGAGTCAAAGAGCTGACTGGTCTCTGGTGACTGGTGTCAGCCTTAGAGAGGAGCAGAGCATCTGATTAAGTGACCCACCCTTCCACTGCAGAGGACTTTGTGTTGCCAAGAGCAATTGGCATGGGGGTAAACCAAGCAACTACATCAGGAGGCTGAGATGGGAGTTCCCTGCAGAACAGCTGTACTTCACTAGGAAGCAAACGGCTGCAGGATAAGAAGGGGAGTGCACGTGTCCTTATTCCAGTTCTACGGGAAATGCAGGGCACCTTTGCTGCTACTTACCGGAGTTATAGCTCCACAGACACCCATCGGTTCGTGCCTGGTGAAACAGACAAAATTTTCATCTGCAAGACAAAATAAGATGCCAAAGCAGTCAAAAATCTGCAGAAAGAGTGCGAGACAACTGCACACTAACAGGTTGGGGACAAAGCTAATACCATATCCAAGAACCCTACATCTGTTCATCTTAACTCACGCCTCTGGGACACCCCAGGTGGGTGAAAATCTGTTTGAGAATCGGTTTTGCGTTAGCTCAAAAACTTGCCTCCCTGAGGGAGAGAGTTTTTAATCCCAGGTTGTACAGGAATTACATTCAGTGTAAAAGGAATTGCACTTCTGGTAAGAAATCACAAAAAGATGAAACTCTGGGGCTAAAATAATATCATTAATCTTAAAATACTGCCGCAGGAAAGAAGATTTCATTATAAATTCATTCTAGCTGAAAAGCTAGTTTCCTTGGGAAGATCTGCTGGAAAACATGAACATTTCTAATTACAGGTTTTGGAAGTGGTCTCAAATCAGGACAAACAAGAAGTGTCCAGGCAAGCAAAGCTTCCTGTTACTCTGAACAAGGGTCAACATCTCAGACCTTCCCTTTAAGAAAAGGTTAAAAAAAAAAAAGCACCACATAATCTCTCTAAACATCTGCGAGCCAGCACTGTCAGTGAGGTGGGAGACACTGCAGGGATTCCACATCAACCCTATGCCACATCCCTGTGGCATCTAGGACAGGACAAGCTCTGCTGCTCTTCAGACAGTTCTCCCTAGAAACTGCTGTCCTTACACCCTCTGGCATCTTAATTCATTTCAGTGCTACCTAATGAATAAACTCCCCCATAATGTGTGTTGGGGTTTTTGTGTTTGGTTTTTTGTGTGGTGGTTTTTTTGTTGTTGTTGTTGTTTTGCGTGTTTGTTTGTTTTTAAAGAATTAGTCTGAATTTAAAGCCAAAAAGTTTTCTCTGTTAAAAAAAAAGCAACAAAAAAGCCCATCCATTATTTTCCAGAGATCTATTCAGGCATTCGTGTTGTTCTCCCATTGATTTAAATCTTGAAATGCATCTACTTAGAATGCATCTTGAGACAGAAAAGAAATGCAGGCTATTTTTGCAGGTTTTCAGAAGCTGAACTTTCCAGGCATCTGCATCTGGGTTCCCCACTCCTCCCCATTCCATCCGAGCTCTGAAACTGGGTCTAAAGGAACTTACCCACTGGGATAGTCCTGCCCTGAATTTTATCAGCCCATCCAGCGTAATATCGGAGTGTTTTTATACAACCTTCCAGGTCAATGAAATAAGCCTGCAGAAAAGGTTTTCCTGTGTCCATTGTTTCCAGAGTCTGAAAAAAACAAAAACAAAAACAACAAATTGCACACACTGGCAGACAAGTCAATGTTTGGTTGGTTGGTTTTTTGCTTAAATAAAGCTTTTAGAGAAAGTCCTTCGCAATTTTGTTTTGCCTTGTGCTGCAGATGTGGGGTTTCCTTTCCTCCTCTTACATGTAAGGAATGAGCTTGCTAATACAAATAAAGTATAAGAGAGGCTAGACACAAATAACCCTGATGTACACAGAAGTTGCTTTGTTCAGTGACTGCAACAAAAGTGCATCTTCCAAAAGCCCCCAGAAGGTGGCTGTGGGTGGGATACAAGGCTGTGGTCTGGGGCACCGGTCAGAAATGATGTGGGTGTCGTGACTTCACCGTAACTGACCCTCCGACACAGATGTTCTGGATTCCAGATGGTGTCACTGAAATCAGTCAGATCCACTTTCCTTCCACTTTGGAAATCTATTTTTTTTTCTGCTTCAGAGCCCTAAAACCAACCTCTGAAAAGCCTCTTTTGTCCACAGGATGATAGAAAACACATTTTTTACAGAGTTTCTGGTAAAGTAACCTTTGGGCTCAGATCTGCACCGAGTCTAAGGCAAGGGAGAAGTTGCTTCACTAAAGCTGCACTGATGCTGAGCAGCTCTAAATGAAGTCCAGTCTCAGTCCGTGTCCTTCTCACTGTTCTGGACATTAGCTCAGTGAATGCTTTGTTCTGTGCTCAGGGCATTAAATGGGATAGTGGTGCAAATGGCCAGCACGTCCATAAAGGAAGTACTATCCCTTGGTAGATTGAAACATCTTTGTTTACATATGAAGTCATACCCTGTCATCTTCCACAGACATTAGGGTCCAAACAGCACTCGAACAGACATTCCCCTTGGAATGACTGGGATTGTTATCCACTCTGAACGTCTGCTAAAACAACTGATTTTTATAAATCATTACTTAGCATGCAGCCAAGGCAGCTATGGCTGGTTTTCTGCAGTGAAAATAACAATGCCAAACAAGCCCTCCCAGATCAGACAGAGAGCAGAAAGCTTGACATGAGTGTCCTGGTTTATGGAAAAAGGAGGGTCCTTTGAAGTCACATCAAAAACTGAGCTGAAAATGAGCAGGGTGTATTCACACACACACATATTTTTTTTCCCCCCCTTTTATTTGCTGGCCAGAAATGTCTTCAGACCTGGATAGGTTTAGTTTTGTCCTGCTGAAACTGGAGGCTGTCATGTGGTTAAAAGACACTGTGTTGGAGAAAGACCCAGCTTAAAACAGTCACACAAATACAGGCTCCTAAACACATCCCATGTATGTTAAGTACTTCTGACCTCAGCAGGACACGAGCTCAGGGACTGAAACACATCGAACAGCACCACATGTCATAAATGTCATTCCCTGGAAGATAAGCAGAGCCAAAGTGCAGCATTGAACTGGTGAGTGCTCAAGTCCAAGACCTTAGCTGCTTTAGGCCGAGAGATACTAGGATCTGTGGGTGCCATTTGGAAAGATGTCCAAGGCCCACAGGCTCTAAAGACTTCTACCAACTGCAGCACATTGTAGCTTGGGTCCTACTCCCCTTGTTCTGCACCAGAAGAATTCCTTCAGGACAGGATGGGGAATCATTAGCAATAGCTCTTCCGTGCAGAAGTCCAAGTTAACACAGCTTCATGGCTATAAAGAGATTTTCCTGAGCCAGTACATTCAGTAGGGAAAGAAACAGCTCCCACTTACACACGTGTTAAACTTTGGATGACATCCAGCAAGAGAAAGATTCTCTTTCCAGCCCCCCATTTTAGGGGAAGCAATTTACAAAGAAGTCAGACTGGCCTTTCAGTTTTATAATAAAAAAAAAGGACTGAGTCAGTTGTAGTGGTTTGGGGTTTTCTTTGGTTGGGTTGGTTTGGTGGTTGTTTGTGGGGTTTGGGTTTGGTTTGCTTTTTTCTAAGATAAGAACACCTATGAACACTGATGACTGTTAAACTCAAAAAGAATACATTTATTGCTTCAAAAAATGTAGGTATTAATATCTGTAATCACTTCAATGACTAGCTAAAGTTTTGGAGAAGTAGTCAACTAGAGGAACTAACAGCCTTTTTCTAAGGCCCCTAAAATCATCCTGTAGAATGAGGAAGATAAGCTGTGACTCCTGCATGAACTCTTCTGCCTTTTGTAAAAGGAAGAGAAGGAAAAACATTAGGTACAGATGAACACAGCAAAATCAGAGGGTTGGAGCTGAGTTATCAGCCAATGGTTGCTGGTTTACACCGATCACAGCACTTACTGCCAGGATGACTCTGTCTCGCTCGAGAAGATCAGCCAGCTTGTGCAGGAGTCGTCCCCTGCTTAGGGCATCCATCTGTCTCCATGGAGATCCCCTCTGGAACGCTGCCTTCGCTGCTTCCACCGCATTATCCACATCAGGCTAGAGCAGCCACAGACACAAGAAAAACTCAGGTTACAAGGAAGGAGCTGGACAATGAGACAGAAACCTCATCAGGCTGCTTCCTAGATGATGCTGTGGAGGCTAAAACCAACTTGTTTGACAAAACCATTTCCATTTGACTCCTGGTTTTGGACCCAAACCTGCAGTAAATTTTGGGGTTTGCCTGAGCTCATAAATGACCTTGGGGTCAGAGCACCAATAGGGTCTTTCAAGGGTAATTTTATGCAACTGGTTTGTTTAGGCAATAATCCAGAATCATGTTCCTGCTGATACAGGATGTAAGTGACACTGGAAGAGGATGGAGAAACAAGATCCCAGTTCTGTTCCCATTAGAGCTTCCCTAAGCATGACAGGCCATTAGCCTGAAAGAATCATCATCCTCCTCTGAACAAGTGTGGGAAGGAAAGTCTCTCACAACAGATAACACAGTTTTATCCAGGAGAGTAATCACAGCTCAGATCCATCGTCCAGTCCCACTAGAACCCATGCCAGTGTCAGTTAACATTCTAAAAAAGCTCCTTTAGATCCTAGATCACAGTTCCAGAACACTTCTAACAGATGGGAAAGGTTTTGTTGTTCAGTGCTACGACAAAGGCATTTCACCTACACAGTCTTAGTGCCGCTCTCCCTTCATCTCCCAACTGCTTTACCACATGCTGGACCAACTCTAACCCCCAAGTTACTACTCAGACAAGCAGCAAATTCCCTCTCTCCCCACACCAGCTCCAGAGAAGCTTCATGCCATTTGCTCTGGCCACATTATGGCCTGGGCTCCTCCCTTCTTCTCACATTTGTTGTTTTAAAAAGTGAAGCTCAGGGCAGTCTCTGGACCAAATGAAGTCAATGGGAACATTGCCATCACCACTGGCAAGGCCAGGGCTGTACCCTGAGCATACATAAAGCTACTTTACCCTGGCTTTGGACAGAATCCTGCTCCAAGTCATGTCTGGCACAGCCTGTGCCTCAGTTCAGCTGATGGAGAACTTGCACCTCACCGCAATATGTGGCTCAAGAGGGTGGGAAAGGAGGGAGGGTTTCGTGCCTTAATCGTTCCTCAATAGCACTTCACCAGTTGCTCTCATTTATATCTTATCTCAAGTCTTGTCTGGATACAATTATGCAATAAGCCTCTGCACTGATCCAACAAGGTCTGACCATTCTCCACTCACGGGGAAATATGTGGTGCTCAACCAAGGAAGATGTTATGGAGAGACATTGCCTTCTTACAGCAACAGTTCATGGAGAAAACCAGCAAGTCATCACCCACTGAAATGGCACCTTACACTAAATTTGGTTCCTTTTCTTCAGGAGAAGATTACACAGCTTTAAAACAGTCTGACCAATACTGCCAGGAAAAGAACCCCAGAACCCCACCCTGTTGGAAGGGCAGGGACAGAGAAACCATTGGAGGAGATTTGTGCTGTTACAAGGGCTTAAGGATGGCTCTGGTCAAGCATGGGCACTGGTGAGGCAGAGGAAGCAAGCAGCCGCTGTATGAAGGCAGGGATGTCCTGCCTGGGGCCCATCACCCACAACCAGAAAGGGCCTTTAGAATAGTTTGCTTCAGTTGAGGTGATCTGGATTCAAGCTGGCATTTCACAAAAGCCAGAAGGCACCACCAGTGCACGCTTGTGTACTCCCCAGCCTGCTTGCTGGAGACTCATGCTGAAAGAAGGCAATATTTTATGATAAAGAAGCACAAGAAGCATGTCAGGTTTAAACCAGTCTTCCCTTCGCAGCAATTAATTAGCTTCCGTGACCAGGTTGGGAGCACTGACGTGTGGAGCATTGGGTCTGCAGTGGCAAAGGCCACAATGCAGCGATACCTTGATACTGAGGGACTTCCCACCACCCTGGCACTCACAGGAAGAGGGATGAGATGGCTGTGTGTGCAGAAGACTTCAGTCCATGCCCAGATCTTCCCCATCCTCTAAACATGGGAGCACCTGAGCCTTGCTGCAGCTCTGGCAAACGCTAGTGGTCTTCATTCTTATCTGTTTTCTTGGATGTGCTGGGTACATGTAGCAGCTTGGCCATTGCTGTCACAATCACACGTGCAAAAAGGCTTTCCCGAAACACCCTCAGAAATAGCACCACCAAGTGAGATCTCGTGAGCCTGCACAGCCTCAATAGGCCTGAGAGATCAGCAAAAACACGGAAATTCTTCAGGAAGGCTGAAATGCCATTCTTAATCCATCCTGTTATGACTAGGCATTAGGGGAGTCTGAATGGCACGTTCATCGCAGGCGTGTTGCAATAGGTAGGCACAATGCGTGACAAAGACTCGTAACTGTCAAGGTGCCAGGGACAGGCTGTGGTGTACAAAACCACAAGGAGGAGAAGGAGGAGGAGGAGGAGGAGGTCCGTGTGTCCTGGTGCTCATTTCTGATCTATACAGATTTAATGAGTATTACATAAAAAGCTCCACTGAGAGAATATTAAGATTGCAAAGCCAAGCATTGCAGCGTTGAGAAATGCCCACAAACCTTCCTACCCACCTTGGATGTTTGCATTATGAGACAACCCCCGGTTACACAACCACATACCATTTTCCCCTGAACAAACTCACACCATTCTTTGTTCTAAGCTACCTCCTCCACCTCGAGTCCGGCTCATCGCTGCTCCATTTTGATCCTGCCCCTTTTTCCTCCCTCTCCTGCCTCAGCAGCAGGCTGCAGAGCACAGTGGACATGGCATCCACTGGCTCTGTGAGTAGGGAGAAGACCTGCAAAAAGGCCTTGCTCTGCTTCGGGCTCGGTGTGCACGACACTGATTCACTTTGGCCAGCACAGAGACGTGCCGGGGATGGAGCACAAGTGGTGGAGACCATCTGTCTTCAATCCCATTACCAACTTCTTCAAAGAGCCTCCAGTGGGCACATCTTTGGAAAGGCCCTTTTCTGACACAGGGCATGAGGATGTCCCAGTTCCTCAATGAGAAGAGGTTCCCTGACCTGCTCCCCTGCCAACACTCTACACATTGCATTGCTCTAACTTTTGAATCCAAGTTCAAACCAGCTACTAATAGCATCTTAAGAGCCCAAAGTGTCCAAAACCATTACTGAGGGCAAGTCTACTGTAGGAAATAATATTCTTACCGCCTCTTACTGCAATCCAAGGCAGGCAGGATGACTGCGAACAAAACCCTCTTACAACCCTTCAAGGATTCACAAGGGAGAGTGAATTGCTTAGAAATGATCATGACAAATGCTTCACAGCATTGAGTCTGCTCAACACTCACAGCTGCAGACCTGCTGCCCATGCTCTGTGGCTACCAGCTGAGCTGGGCACTCCTCTGAGGAAGAAGCACCTTTCCTCATGCCCTCGCTGGATGTTTCCAAGCTGCTAGAAGAAAAAAAAAGCCTGGCTTCAAGTGTTCTCAACAGCACCAGAGAAATGGCAATGGCATGAGTATTTTTGCCTTCATATGGTAACACTGAGGCAGGGTGCAGTTCTGGAGCTGCAGCATTTGCCGGGGCCAGTCGTCTACTTCTCCCTTATCAACCTGGCAAACACTTGGACACTAAGCTGTTATATGTGAGTCAAAAAGCCCCCAAGACTCCAGTGGAAGCATTTGCTATTTTATTTGTCAGTGCTTCTTTTTCCACACAAGACTTCCCTTTATCCCCCAACCATCCCATCAAGGGCAATTGTGTCTTAAATTCTGTAACTGAAGAACAAACAAAACCTTTGCTCCCAGCCTCATAAAGCATTGGCCAAGTTTCAGCACCAGACTAAACTGTCATCGCCGTGATATTGACTGCCAAATTCCCACCCCTCACGTGCAGGCTAAGCAAAACACACTCTGCACGGCCAGGGAGGGGCAGGTTTCTGTTCAGGGCTAGGGGAGTCCTGCTCCCAGCCTGCCACAAAGGCAGGGCCAACCTTGGCACAGCAGAGCTGAAGCCAGAGCCAGTACCGGGAACTGCCACCCCTGTGGATGCACTGACTGGCACAACCCAGTATGGGGGCACGTGGTGACAAGACACTGGAAAGCACCACCAAACACAAGTCAACACTTTCTGCAGTAACTCAAACGAGCTGGAGTTACAGACTTAGGAGGGGATGCTCAACCAGGGCAAAGGAATTCTCAGGGGACTCTGTTTGCCAGAGGATGATAGGACATGGTCAAATGTCACCATCAGCCAAACAGCTAGTTTGGGATGTTTCTCACCCATGACTCTGCTTTCTAACTAATCCAGATCCAGCTCTAAACCCACTCAGTCCCTCACAAAAAAAAGCACTTAAAGCAAAAAATAATGTGATGCAAAGTGGTGGAAAGAGGCTTTCAGCACCCACAGTGCAGCTACCTTACATTCTTACCTACAGTTATTTTATGCACCCAGGACTCAGGCACCTCTGCTGAGTATCCATGGGCAGAGAGCTCTGCTGAGCAGTCCCAAGGGAAGGCTCACACTGACTCTCTCGCAGGCTAGAAGCTGGATGTCATCCTTAAATTCAGGCAGGGACAAGTCTCAAGGAGTCAAGCTGCAAAACTGGCCTTTTAGTTCTGCATAACAATTTTCTTTAACCGAGTCATTAAGAAGCAGGCTTGAAATACTCATGTAATGCTCTGTAACTGCTCGAGGACACACTTAGCTCAGGGAACAATAACAACGTCATGGATTCTGCTTAGCAAAACACAGTTGCATCAGAGTTAGCTTCAGCTCTACTGTTTACATGCCACTACAATTAAACACAGTTGTGTCCTACCCAGTCAGTAGAAAGAAGTTACACGTAAGGGTTGGTTCTGCCTCAATCTGTAATTGCCTCATGGATGCAGAGATACCCTGTGGCAGTAAGTCTCAGAGGCTGCTTTAATGACATCCCAAAACACTATTTGTATGCTGGAGACTTGGATTCCTAAGGAAGTTTGCTTCTGTCTCCAGAAGGGTCAGGCTCTATCCTCTACACAGTATAATACCAGAAAACACACTGCCCCTGCTCAACTGGTATTGACTCCTACTAGCAAAGGGTCCCCCAGGCAGTCTCCTGGCACTGGGCCTCATAAGTGTTGGACAAGCTTAGATACCAAGAAAAGGATACCACAGTGCAGGCAGAAATACTCACACTGCCCACAACATGAGCAGCCAAAGCCCTGGTGCAGCAGGGAAGCTGTGAATCACCCTCCCATGACATACTGCTCTTGGGCCAGCTCCTTCCCATAGGTCAGGCCAGTTGGCCCAAACACGATGAGCTGTTTTGGATAAAAAGCATCATATCTGATTGTTCCTCACCTCAGACTGTTACCGAACCCAAGCAGTTATGTCTCAGGCTAATCTACAGCACGCCAGGGACTACTAAAGGTTGTGCGAGATACTGGTCTGGTTTTATCCAAGAGTTACCATGTTTCTGCAGGAGGCCAGAATCCATGACGCCAGATGGAAAAGCAGCACCACATCTCTAGCAAAAAGTGGACAGCGCTGCCATGTTTGAGCTTAAATTCCCTCAAGCCTTCAGGTTATTCATTGATGGTGTTTAAAAAAGGGCAAGTTTCAGGTGAGTGTCTCCAACAGGTGGCCATCCAGCTTGTAGATGAACCATTCCCAACACAAGGCCCAAGTTCTATCAGGGATGTGCACAAACCATCACTGCTGTCTCCTCAGCCTGTCTGCTTCCTTCCAGTCTATAACACGGGGATTATGCCACATCTCATTCCTCTGACAGTGTTCAGCAGGCAGGTCCTACCAGGGAAAGGGACTTAGCAGAGCTGGACAGGGTTGATCCCACCCACACCGTGTAATTCCTGAGCAGCACATCTAGTGTCCCAGATCTCCAGCTCACAGTCTGGCCAGATGTACGTTGGCATTGAAAGCCAGCTTGTCCTCTGCGTGCTTCCCTACAGAAGGGATCCCCTTGGAACCTGCCATTGGCACAGCCTTTCCAACACTACCTACCTTGTCTCCTTCCTCGATGTCACAGATTTTCTCCAACGTTGAAGGGTTGTAGGTGGGGAACTTCTTTCCACTTGTAGACTCATGCCATTCATTGTTAATAAATATCTGGAGAGAGAGCAAAGGGAGTGTGATGGGGAGGAGAAAGAAATAAAAATATCCCACAACCCCAAAGCAGACAATGCCAAAAGCCACAAATACTCCTCAAAGGGTCCCAAAGCTCTTCACTCGCCATTGATGGCGGAGTCAAGTGCGTCCGGTCTCTCTCCCAGGGAGACTGTTTGTGATAGAGACAGCATTTATCCGAACTAGAACCTGAGCCAGGGGACAGATGAAAAAGCCTTCGTGCACCCATTTTGAGCAGGAGGAAGACAGAGGATGGGGCCCACACAGTATAACACCATAATTTGGCAATGAGAAACAGTTTTTGAAATACATTTCCATGGGAACGGCAAGCAGACACCAAGAGAAACTTGTAACAAGGGGCTCTTTTTGCCTGAACTGTACATGCTACAAATCAAATGCCAGGGTACAATTTTACTCAGTTGGTTGTATCCCGCCCTGGGCTACTTTCACATCTTTCCCCCCGCAGCACTGTCCACACACTTGCCCAGAAGGGCAAGCACTGGCTACCCCACCGTGCCTTTTCACAGGCTAGTTCAAGCCTCCCACGTCACTTGGAGTCATCTGTGACAAGATTTAAGTGTTTCAAAATATTGCATTTCCAGAGCAAGAACAAACAGTCCCAGTGTTGCGTAACTGGAAATGCATTAAATACTCAAGTGTTGTTACTCACTGTAAACAGAGCATGAATACCTATATACAATTAATTGATTCAACATGCATCTTATCCACACTGTGATCTAACTTGGCAGTGTTATATTTTATAAATATACTTGAAGGAAGATTAGATGAAGTAATCTTTATTAGTAGCTTGTTAGCGGCTGTAAGCTAGTACTCTTTACTTGGAAGCCCTCCACATTTGCAATCTTATTTATGAGTCTCCACACACTACCAGGAGATTAATGTTGCATCCCTTACATTCGGAATTCCCGCTGCTTTGGGTCGTAGGTTTTTTTTTCCCCTGTGGTCAGCTTTTTTTTTTTTCTCCTGAAGGGATTTTCTCCTGGCTATTTGTGCAAAAAAGCATCTGAGAGGTAACTGGCATAGAACCTGCATTTTTGGACCCACCTGTTTCAGACAGGCAGAGAAAAAGAAAGTTTTGGCAGAAAAGTTGTCAAGTGAAGTCAAGAGAAAAGAAACCGTGTTAGAAATATTAACTAACTTGACACTAACGCTCCCAAACTACCTCTATTAGCCAAGTGCTGCTTTTTAACACTTACACATTTTAACTTCAGTTTTCCTTTGTTTCATCAATGAAGGAAATCTGATTATAAATGTGGGAGATATGACAGGAACTGTTAAATTACAGCATCGGGTATGTGCTCACAAACTATGGGCTGGGGACGGATACCGCTTTTTCCCCTGCATTTAACAGTAATTCTATGTGAAAGGGCTGGGATGGGAAAGTGATGTCCCTATAAGAAGTCATAAAACAGAGAGTGATGGGATCAGGCTGTTTTAAATGTAACATAGACGCTGGCATCGCTCTGGGAATCACACCACATAGCCAGAGGCTTTGGTGCCAGGACTTGAACTCCACCAGAACAGCGTATCAGCCGCTCACCACCATACCCAGGATTTGGGACGCAGGCTCGTGGACAGATCGCTTCCATCACACATCCATGACAAGCATTAAGCTGCTCTATAAGTAAGATCTTTGTTGAAATTTTCCCCCCCCCTCTCCCCCAGCCCCATAACTGGTAGAACTGAAAATAAAAAAGTCTCTGCTAAGCAGAGGGAAGTGTGCTGTCAGCTGTAAACATCTGGTGAAACTCAGAGCTTGTAGAAAACCCCTCACAGTTTTATGAAAACTGACTGTGGCTCATTATTTTCTCAGATGCACCAGGAGCATCACATCAAGTGTCAAATTCATGCTTTTAATTAGCATTGGTTTCCACTTTTAAGAGACTACCTTGATACCTTTTAGTGCACAGTCTCTCTGGCAAAACACCGGAGAATAAAAGCCGCGTGTTTTAAAACATACATGGCCGCAGGATCAGCTCCCTAAGGAGTATTTAAAAGTGCTCACAACAATAAAAATAACAAAAACCAGAACGTTGGGATGTTTAAGAAGAACTCTAATGGCCGTGTCCATTTTGGACGCAGGAAAGAGCTGTTTGTGCAGCATTACGCCATTCTGCAATCAGCAGCTGCAGATCCAATTTGCTGCTAAATGACAAGTTTATCTTACAAAGAAGAGGTTGATAAAGTGGCGATGTTAGAAATTAATCTAGTCCTGTGATGACCACTAATTGCTAATCCGTTTCAGTACTTTGGATGCATAATTCAAATCAACACCTCACCGGATAAGCTATCGCTGTTTACTTCTTCTCACCGCAAGAGAACGAACTTCAAGTTCTGCTTCCTTTTTTTTTTTTTTTTAAATAGTTAATACAGAAATGTAACAGTAATTAATATGCTCATTCAACCCCTTCAGCTCTTAGTGCAGCCACATAGCTCAAATCATGGCAGTGGAGGCTGCCTAGCAGCGTAACCGGACGGGATATTTTCTCCACTGCGCAAGACAGCGGGTCAGGCTGCCGTGGAACAAAAAGCGAGCGGGCTATGGCAGCGCCAGGGCTGTGTCAGGGAGCGGGGATTTCCGCAGCGGTGCTCAGCTCCACACCAACGGCAGCCTCACCTCTGAGGGACACAGCTAAGCGAGCTCAGGAGCCTTCGGTTAAACCTGAAGGGTCAGGAGTGACCGTTTAGAGGTCATTTAAAGGGAAGCGCGATGGAAGGCAGAGAGATACGGGTTTGTGTGGGCTCACTGCCTGACTCCTTGCCCTGCAGAGAGGCCTTGGAGGAGCTCTGTTGGGACAGCAAGCCACCAGCAAGACGTGTGAACACCACTCCTCTTTGGGAGCTGCAGTGGAGCCCCTGCTCCATCACAGAGCCCTTTCACAAGGCCTGCAGGACGCTGGTTCTCCTCCCCGCTCCATTCGCCAGGGCCCAAACTCAGCCCCTGGCGCTGAACCCCTCTCCCAGCAGGGCCCCATCCCACCGCAGGGGAGCTTCACACCAGGTCAAGGACAGCCGAACACAACCCAGACAAGCGGCTTCCCCACAGATAAACCTTTGCTCACCTCTGCCCGGGCTCACCCACCCAAATCCGATTTTGCCGAGCGCTACTGTGATGCTAAAAGCATTTAGCAGGTGGGTCTGTGAGAGCTGTGTAGGGGGAATGGGGAAATAGCCACCAGAGTGACCAGGAGAGGACATGTGAGGGTTTTTTTTGTTCTTAAAAAAAAGGTTGGTTTCTTGAATTTCAGGGGTTGGAGCAACTGCAGCTCCCCTCAAAAGGCGACAGCCACCTGCTTGCTCCAGTCACCCAACCACACTTACACCCCTATAAACCGACTGTCTAGGGCAGCAGAAAGGATAAAAAATATATATATATGACAGCACGGGAGAAAATTTTATACTAACAAAAATAACACTTCACCACCAGCCCAACTCTAGCGAGCATCAGCGGCAACGCCGCGGCGACCAAGCCCGCTGCCCGCCTCCCCTCGCCGGCTCACCTTGGTGTACTTCACCTCCAGACTCCGCAGGGGCCGCGGCAACGGCGGCAGGGACGGCGGTGACGGCGGCACCTTCCTGTCGGGCTGCCC
>JAAGNO010010884.1:0-43626 GCA_033439905.1 Ceryle rudis
GCCCGCGTCGGGCGCCCGAATGCGATCCAAGCAGCTCCTTGTCTCCCGCCGTCCCCGTCCCCCTCGCAGAGCAGCTGCGGATTAATTGTCCCTTTGATATCAGTGAGTTCCTGCCAGGGACGATTCGCTCGTGTCTCGCTGCCGGGGGCTCGCCCGTCCCCGTCCCTTCCAGCGCGCCCAGGCAGCCGCTCTCCGCCTGCAGCCCCCCCTCCAAACACCCCCGGGGCAACGAGCCGCTCTCGACCCCCGAGGACCGTTAATCCAACAGTCCCCGGCCATGTAGATTATTAAACCCGCTTTTAACCACAGGCCTCCTGCAACTTTAGTGGGTTTTGTTTGTTTGTTTTAAACACAGTTGCACAAAAATTGGGGTGTGTGCATCCCCCAGCACACACTTGTTTGGTTTCTTTACCGTCTTTTCTAAGTTCCCGGCTTAATTAGGATGCGAACAATGCCGGAGGAATGTTTAATTAATATTATAAAGCAACAATGGGATGATTAAGCAAGTCTGGGCAGCTGCTATTTATACACAGGGCATGTGGCACTTCTTGGGGGCGAGCGTGTCAAGGAAAAATCATTCCAGGGACCTCTCTGAGCGATTTTATAGCTTGTTTAATTGTCTGGTTCAGTCCTTTTCTCCTCTTTGTGTTCGCTCAGGCAGAGCAAGAGAAACAGAGATTTAGCTCAGAGTCTCTTGTTCAGCTTAATTACAGAGCGAAGGCTTTCAACCAAGGAGCCTCTCTCCCACCCCTTCTCCTCTTCCCAAGCCATGATGTCTCCAGAAACAACTCAAGCAGAAGCTCTGGGCAACAAATGCCCTAAAACTGGTCCAGGAATAGCATCCGGAAGGCTCCTTCAAGCAGAAAAATACCCCAGAGAACAGAGGCCGGTTCTCGGGCTGGAGGAGGCAGAGGGGCTTTGGCGGGAGCAGCGGCGACCGCTCAGCTCTCTGTGCCAGGGACCTGGGTGGGCTGGGGGATGTGTGTGCAACGGGTGGGGGGGCTGGAGCAAGCAGCCAGCACCACCTCTTACACCCATGGAGTTCAGTGTGCTCCTCAAAGGGTTAAGTGATGCTCTCATGGCCCAGCGGCTTCACGGCCTTGGGTTTTAGGGCATTTGCTATTTAGAAAATATTTCTTCTTTGCTGCTCAGAAGGCTGCGTGCGACCTGAAGTAATTGTATTTGCCTCGGGTTGAACTCTTTTTACAGTTTCTAAAAATAACCACTTGTTTTCTTCTCCTTCTCCCACAGCCATCTCGACTGAGAGCAAGCAACCAAACAAATCGATACAAAATTAAAGGAAGTGGGAAATTCAACAGAACTGAAGCGAGGCGGCAACAGCACACCCCCCCCATCCCATTAGGAGTGTACAACAAACACGACACAGCAGCAAATAAATTCACTTTTTCCAGAGGAAGACACCTGACTTCCAGAGGCAGGGAACACTGCTGGGCATGGGCCCCAGCTCCATGTGCTGAATTCACTTTGTGCCTCCCCCGCAAGCCCTGGCCTTGGCACGGACGAGGCCAAAGTGGCTGCGGCTCCACTGGTGCAACCTGAGCCAACTCTACGCCGACGGCCGCGCAGGAGGGGCAGGTACCCAGCCCTGTGCCCACGCACCCAGGGCAGGCTGCAGCGGGACTCGGGGTGCTGTGCCCCTGGGGAGGTCCCTCCCCAGCCGTTCCCTCTGGAAAATCCACTTCTGGCAACTCAAAGAGCTCAGTCCCATCGCTGGCAGGCAGCGGAGGAGACATGGAGGAGCCTTTTCCCTCCTTCCCAAGGGCAGCGGCTTTGCCTCCAGCTGCTCTGACTCATCCTTATGTGTCTTATTCACCACCTCACACTTAATTCAGCTATTACTTCAGTCCTGGCCCTGCTCTGGGAAGCTTATCTCACACCGAATCCTTCGCGGTCAAGCCCTAAACACCGATTGTTTCACAGGAGGGCCAAAAGCTGCCTGTCAGCTGCTAATCAGACTCTGCATCATGCGCTGAATACAGGGGAAACCCCTGAGCTCAGGAGTGCAGCAAATCCAGGTCCTGCTCCTGCAAAAACTGGTGTGAAATCTGCAGCGGGACAGGATTACAAGTTATTCTGTACTTGTCATGGTTTCTTTTAAGACCATGTTCCTGCCCTCTGGGCTCGGTCCAGGTGCAGCACCCCAGCCCCAGAGCATCCTGCAGCCACGAGGCTGCCGGGTGCTGCTGCCCCCCCTGCATCAGGGACCTTCATGGGTTTTCATGTCAGAATCAAATCGATACCTTTAGATCAGCAAACTTCACTCCAAGGCCAGTAAAACGTGTTATCATTGGCTCAGTTAGAGCCTGTGATACACTGACAGGACCAATACCTATCTCCCTGTGCTTGAGTCCTGCAGCAAAGGGAGGCTTCCTCCCCTTTCCATTGAAACTGAGGTAGGTTTCTATTGGGATTTCAGAAAACAAGAGACTTGTGTTTGCCAGTTTGGCTTCTTGCCAGAATTCTGGTACTTCTGGAGTAGAAAAGATCAAGAGTCAGTTGACCAAAGTGCACATTACAGGAGAGAAACCCATGGGTATGTAAGCATCGGCTTTGTTGCGTTCCAGAAGATGATGCCTCGCCTCTTCCCTCTTCCCTCTCCTCTCCTCTCCTCTCCTCTCCTTGCCAATCCTATCACAGCTTTAGCTGCCAGTTTGTCACAGTCCATCCTCTGCCCTTTGCTCTGCGCACCCGCGACTGCACTTTCCCTGTTCCTGCCGATTAACTGTGACCAGTGTACGAGGCGGCCGGTACCAGGTCTCCCTCACTTCAAACATCATTTCTCGTCAAGGATGATCCCACGGGGGCTCCTGTGCAGTCGTATTTAATAATGTAAACTGCTTTGAATTAAACGAGTTCTCCTGTGAATTGCAGTCAAACCGAGACAGCAGCTTGACACTGCTCGTTTCCAAAGCGAAATGAAAAAATGGTTGTAGGGTGCTGGATGTGGCCCTCAGAACGTTGTATCCACACACCGAGCATGGGGAAGGTTGAGAAAAGGTCCAACGTGTCTGGAGTCAGCCCATCTGATGATTTGTAACAGCCTGGGTAGGGAAGGGCAGCAGGGCTGCATCCTTGCTTGCTTTTACTCGGCTCCACCATCACTCAGCCAAAATGGGTTGCAAGAAACTTGATTTATATTTAAAACACTTGGGAAAAAAAAAAAAAAAAGGCAAAATTATTGTGAACTCCGATGCTGTTGAGAGCTCAGCTCGTGGCAGCTGTTTCTCTCCGTGGGGTGGTTCTGAAGGACACTGGGGGGTTTCTCTGGTTTCTTGGCTGCAAAACAGTGCTCCATGGAAATGAATCCCGGGAGCCTCCGGCAGCATCCTGTGAGCAAAGGTGGTCCCGTACAGCACAAGGTGGTCGTCACCCACTGCCAGAGGCTGCCCAGCTCCACAATGCACCAGTGTGCTCAGCCCACAGAGCCGCCCTCGGCCCCATGAATTTGTCCTTTGTCGCTTGATCTCAGGCCACAGCAGCAAAGAGCAGCTGCTGGCCGTTCACGTTGTGCCGCTGCCGCCCAGCCCACATGCCGCGGCCGTCCCCGTGGGCACGCAGCACGGGAGCGCTGCCAGCGCCCGGAGCATCCTCTCCTCCAGCACAACGAGCTCCTTATGCACCCCCGAGCTGTCGTGACACGCCAGCCAGGGGATGGCTTTTGGCCTTCAGCATCGGTACCACCCAAAGCAAATGTCACAGATGTTTGAACTCAGGCTTCTGTCTGGGACTAGGAGAGCAGCTGGGCCGGGGCCAGCACTACAAACCCATCCCTCTGTCCCAAAGGGACACGGTGCCATCGGGATTTAGTCAAGCGCTGGCTGAGCCAAGACAGCGGGACAGGCATCTTGGGGCTGCAATTCCAGCTCTGTCACTGACTTGTCCAAAATCTGACAAACGAGTCAAACTGCCACCGCTGCTGCTCCCTCTGAAGCGTATCCCATTGAGATGAGGGACAGAGGATCCAGGTCAGTGTGGGTAACGGGGCGTCACTCACCCCTGTGGCCTCTGCTTGCTGCTGACACACAAGGCATGAGCCGAGTTTATTTGTGTGCAACTTCTCTGCAAAGTGAGGGAGAAAAGGCTCGTTTCAGTCCCAGGATAATACAAACACTGTTTCCCAACACTGGGATTAGCCAGTAACTGAGCTAAAGAGCCCAGCCTCAGCCAGGAGCAGCCACATAAGCACAACACTGTGCCAGGGCTACTGTGAGCTTGCAGCATGGCTAATTAGCCCTGGCAGAGCCTCTAATTAGAATGTTTCTAGAGCTGGCTTAGGGCTCTGCACTGAACTGCCCCAGGCTGGGAGCTCAGGGGCACTCGATGGCCAAACCTGCCCAGCCCCAGCTCTGACCAGGAGACTCCTGCGTGGCCCCAGCAGAGCAGGAACCCGTCCAGGCTGCAGCCAGCAGAGCAGGCAGGAGCAGCTCCTGCCCCTGCTCACAGCAGCCGCCTTCTTGGAAGGGCAACCAGTTTTCCAGGCAAACAGTGGGTGAAACCATCAGAAAATGCTGCCCCGTACCTTGGCGACTGCCTTCACTGGTAACGAATCCAGGTTAAAAGTCCAGGAGGCCCCGCCGGCACTGAGCTCAGCTGAATGCTGTTTTTACTGCTGGGCATTTCTGTGTCACAGATCCATGGTGTTGCTGGGGACCTTCCAGAGCAACTCGTCTCCTCCTCCTGTACCCGGCCCATGTGAATTTGGGGGTTTTCTTTCCAGAAGACCAGAGCCAGCCTCTGCACCCTGCCGAAAAGCCAGAGCACCGCAGAAGGAACCAGCACCGGCTCCAGCCCCAGCGGGGAGGGTGGCCCAGCACTCGCCTGGCCATGGCAACTGGTCTGCTGTAAAATTCAGTTTCACTTCCTCAGTACCTTGTCCTGGCAAAATAAAACACCCATGAGTTCCGGGGATTTTGCAAAGGTTAACTCCAAACTTGACATTAATTAAGTTTCTCGTGTCTCTGGGATGCGAGACCTCACACCTCAGCATCATCAAGAACATCTCTGCAGCTCGGAGGTGGCTGAGCAGATCCCCCCAGCGCCAGCATTCATTCCGACAACACAACGCTTCCTCCCGCAGCTCCTGCTCCACTGGTGCACGTTTGGATCACATCCAGACTTGCCATTAGAGCTCCCCAGCAAGGCAGGGCGTTACCGGGCAGCTACCACCCCATCCGAGCCATGCTAGGTGGGAAAACATTTCAGATAACCTTTAGATAACACTGAAAATAGATGGGTAAATAGAGGTGGAGAAGCTCGAGACCAGGGTGTTTGTACAGACAGCAGTGAATCACTTTGGCTGAATTTGTGCACAGCTCAAATCCCTGCAGACGGGAGCTGGATGGCTTTGGGGACTGCAGGGCTTCATTGAATCTTGAAAGTGCTCCTTTCCTTGAAGCAAAACGTTACTTTGCTTGGTTGGATGCTGGTCAAAAGCAGAAGCATGCGACTACTTCTGGAAGGTTTTCATTTTATCTTTTCCCTAGGACATTGTTCAGTAAACCCATTTTTAACCCAGTGAAACGTGAAACACCAAGTGCTTCAGGACACCTTCTGCTTAGGCATAAAACTATGCAGCATCTGCTGAAGTGCATCCAAGGGCACAAGTTGGGCTATTGTGCTAAAATCCATTAGATAAAACCCACAATATATCTTATCCAGTGAGAAAATGAATTAATTGTGTAAGATACAAAGGGAAGGAACCCAGGCGGCCTGGAGCGGGCACACCGACAGGAAACGGGGCTTCACCCTGCGAACGATCTTGGCTCTGATGTTCTGTCACTCAGCACCCTCACCGCCCCAGCCCCTGATGTTTTCCCACACCACCACCTAGTGGCAAAGCCAACAGGCTTGGGAAGAGTTTCCATCCTGCTTCAACCTCTTCCTCCATCTCTTACACCGAGTTTACTACTCGTTTTGCAACCCAGGCTCCAGCTGCCATTCCTGCCTCTCCTGGGAAGCCACCACCGACTACAAACCCCTCTGGCAGTCCGGCGTTTGCAGGAGAGGAGGTGAACAGAGCAGATGCATCTCCCCAGGGAGCCCCAGCCGCAGCCACCCTTGGACACCCACACTCCAGAGCGGGCCCCGATGTGCTCCGGGCAGACCCCACTACAGACAGAAATACCACTGAGGAGGCTGGACTTGCTTTTACCAGACCAACCAGTTACACCACGAGGTGAGCTGGACTGGGAGACGCTCAGAGATGCCAAGTTCAGAAGTGTCACGGGAAAGCAGCGCCTGGGCGAGCTCCCCCCTGCACCGCGCAGCCCCGGCCGTGCCGCACCGAGCCCAGGCAGCATTCACGAGGTGAGCTCGAGGAGCTCACACCACACAGCATCAAGGAAAAGAAGGTGAGGCTTCTGTATTTATAGAAGAGACGTCCAGCGAGCGGTAGGTACATTAAAATTACTTTATTACTAAAATAGTTTTACATTTAGTAAAGATAACCAACCTGCAAATACCACGCGTCTGCTCCTCCTGAAAAAGGAAGCGCACGGGGAGGTTGAAGACAACCAGCTAAGTAACTATGCTTGTCCTAGTAGCTTGTGAGTAGGCAGATGTTTTCACATTATCATCATCCAAATCTTTTCATCCAGTCTTGTTTGGGCTGCATTTAGAAGCTGGGATCTCTAATTCAACAGCTGCATCAGGAACACAGTTTGAGAAAAACCCATTTATAGAAGTTTCTTCCCCCCCACCTGGTTTCCGCTAAAACTATACAATGGGTCCAGGAACAACTGCTCACCAGCTATTACATCTAGATTTCCCATTTAAACAACCAGGACACAGTCCGTCCCGAGTTTTCTCCACTGTGAAGATACATTTTCTCTTCTCACTTACTCAGAAGCGAAGCAGGAGCAAGTCCTCCAGCACTGCGGGAGTTCCAGCAGCGTCGCACCCAGGATGGGATTCGGGTCCCAAAGGCGGTTCTTGTACTTGCAGGAGGATTGAGGCCGAGCACCTGGTGGTCTCTTCAGATCCTGCTCTTTTGAACTTTATGAAACTAACAGGTATTAAAAGAAAAAAAAAAAAAAAAACAAAAAACAAAAAACCAACAACAAACCCAAAACGGAACAAAAAAGCCCCTTGAGGTGACTGCACAGGTCAGGGAGTGTTAACCAGGTTTTGTCTAGAGATGTAAAGCAGCCGTTTCCTTTGTCAAAATTGTATTTAGACAGAAGCAACTTTCAGCTCCACGGCTTCGTGTCAAGATGCCGACCACGAGAGCTCACCACGAGCTCCTGCCCCGAGGGCGGCACTGGCAAAACTGGGATTCTACCCCAAAATCCATGGTCACGTGAAACCGAAGATCAGAGTCGAAGTCAGATCCTGATCCAGCGTTAAACCAAATCTGTACATATGAAACTAATTGTACAGAGGAAGCAAATTCAGCAGAATACAGTCCTGAAACACTGAGAGGAATACTCAGAAGTAGCCCTTCCGTAATTTAGTGTGTGCTACGATTAAACAGCCCCAGCGAGGAGGGGGCGTGAAGACATCGCAGCGGCGTAACCACATCCTGACCTACCAGAGGGGAAGAGGAATTCACAAAACAGGGATAAAAACCAAAGCCTGGAAACCGTAACAAAAACACAGAAACAAAATGAAAATGTACTAAAATTTAATCATTCATAAAAGCTGTAATTTAATCTGTGACAGTAAAACACAAGAAGCAATATTAGAGTTGGTTTAGTATATTATATATTTTTGCTTTTAAAGCCATAGAAATCAGTTATCCCAGGGTTTTCTTTTTTTTTTTTTTGTTTTTCCTATAAAAGACCCATTTTTTTCCAAAGCATTATGCACAAACATTTTTAATTAGAATATAATGGCAGAATGAAAATAATGATATTCCGTAACTTTTAAATATAAAATGAAGTCAATGACTCGAAAAGTTATTTGTTGCGGTGAGTTCAAAGGGCAATTTCAGATAATATATACCTATAGCTATAGATATCAAATATAACGGTGGAACATTTTTAGTGCTCGATGGGGAGAAATGATGATAAAGGGGTCGATATGGAACTGTAATTACAGTAGCAGTATCTAACATTTGAAATGCATCCATGCTCCTTTGTCTCATCCAGCACTAGAGTCAATCGTATTTATTGTCACCTCTGTTAACGGCTATTGCAAAAGGAGGAGCACTACTGGCTTAAATTTCCAAGAGATATATGCAGAGAGCAATTTCTTTTTCCCAGGGACTGTGTGCAAACCATTTTAAGATCTAAATTCTTCTCGTGGTGTATATAAAAACAGGAGAAGCTTCTTCAGATATGTTATGAATTTCCGTAAGGTTTTGATGTCGGGAATGGTGGCACTTTCCATGTAGGCAACAGTTCTTCATTCCTGCAATCTAGGGAAAGTAAAAAGAAGATGATGGAGGGAACGCTTCTCATCCCGCCCCTGAGATGAGATCTCGACGCAAGGCCTGGAGGTTTCCCCAGACAGCTGCCCGCAGCCAGGCTCGTAAAACCAGGCAGCACTCCAGCAGGAAGAGCTTATCTGCCCCCAGGACTGGGGTTTGTTCCTACTGCCTTCCGAGTTCAGAGGTACAGAAAGGAAGGAGGCTTTGGAAACCCCACGAGACGCGCTGGGGTTTTATCGCGGCCGCAGCAGGGCGGTGACAGGCAGCTGCCACCCGTCCTGCTGCCGCGGTAACGGCAGAGCCCTTCCCACTCGCCCGCGTTACCAGGCGGGCAGCCTTCAAGGGGGTTCCGAGTTCGGCAACAGATGAACCATTTATGGGAGAGGGATTTCATCTTGTGCATCTCTAGGATGCTCTTAAAGCCTACTGAGCTGGAGACCTCCCCAAACCCTACTGCAGCTGTAGCACCTGGAACGAGCGGGGAAGAGATTTACAAAGAATGGGGGAGACACTGAAGTATTCCGGCCATCTAGAGCAGACCTGGGGGCACGGGTAGAAGTCGGCGTTATGAGAAGCGTCATCAGTAGATGACCAAACGCAGGGACTCCTTTAGCAGCTGCTGATGTCCCAGTGCTGCGCTGCTGCCGACGCTGGGCTCTGCAGCGCGGATCCCGGGTGAGAGGCGAGGGCAGAGCCACGCCGAGCCTGGCACAGAGCACATCCTACCCGGGCAGGGGAACCGTCTCCGAGAAGTCACCCTGGCTGACGCCACACTAGCTAAATTCAGCTACATCACCTGAAGAACAGGAAAAGCCACTTGAGACCTACTCTTCAATTTCTTTTCCTAAAGCCATTGTTTCCCCACAGCCCTAAGCTATTATTGTCTGGCATTCAAAGCTCAGGATAAGAGACTCATTCATCAATAAAGCACAAGTCATTAGAAGGCAGGTTAACTGCACAGCTCCACTTATCCCACTCAGTCACACCCAGGCTGCAGAAATGGCCACCTCCAGCATGGACATCAGACCTGGTGGAAGGCAGAGAGCCACCTGGGTTCAGAATTCATCCCTTCTGCAGTCAGGAGTTTGTCTTAAACGCTGCAGGACAAGGGCACTTACACTGCACCTATTTGTGAAACCAAAGAACAGAAGACAGAGCTTCTGGTGGGTCACAGAAATCCTCCGAAGCTGACAGCCTGTGTGCTACAGCCACCACTGGGGATGATCTGCTTGTTTTCTGACTGTTCCTTAGTTCCTAGGGCCAAGATGGGCCACTCATCCCCCCAGACAGCCCAGTTGCACTCATGTGCTAACACGCTCACAGCTCGTGGAGCAGCCTCCGTGATGTTTCTGCCCAAAACCTGAAGCCACAGAAATGGTGTTTTCTTTCAGGAGTGTGATAGAACAGCTGTAAGCACACAGAATAGCCTGCCAAGACCCACAGGAAGATTATTTATAGCTATCTACAACCTTGGGGTGGGGTTTGTTGTTGTTGTTTTGGTTTTTTGGGTTTTTTTTTTGGTGGGCAGCTTTTTATTTCTGTGCCATTGAAATCCAAGTCCCACCCAAACCAATGTGCAATTGTCTCCATCGCCCTGAGGGCTGAGGCAGCAGTTGTAGCAACAAGTTAGAGAGATGTCACCAAATTTCAGCAGAGGATAAAAAGGAAGCAAAACTGAGCCGTGTTGGCTCAGAGCAGGGTGTCACAAGACAGAGGGAGAACCTGCAGGAGCAGAAGGGAAGTTCCTGCTCTGCCGCACTCGTCAACGCAAGCGGAAGGAAGGAGAGAAGCAGCTACTGCTCTGCCAGGTCAGTCAGTACCACTGACTTTGAAAAAAGGGAAAAAAAAAAAGGCACCAAATGCAGAATTTTGTATTTGGGAGCAGACAGAAGGAAGAGGAGCAATTCCTCCCTCTGTTGGGAGCAGCTCACGGTCAGTTCTGAGCTGTGAGTAGAATTCAGACCCCTCTTACCTGGCTCAGAGCTGCTGCGCGATGGGAGTCTAGAGCAGCAGACATGATTTCTTTTTAGGCTTCTTCTTTTCCACTGGTGTTTTTCTATTTATCTGTCTGACCAGGTCATAAAAGATCTGAAAAAGAAAACCACAAAGTGAAAAAAATCAAAGTAATAAACCACTACCCAAGTGTCAACCACAGGGCAGGTTGGCAGGCTGGTCCTTGCTCCTGGTGGCTGCAGCCTTAGAAATCCAATTAAACTCCTTGTATTTACTAAAACCACGTTCCTCAAGTGATGGAACGGGAGACAGCACGATGGTAACAGAGTTTTTTTTAAAAGACAGGCATGATATCCTTAAGGATCATCACCTCCCCAGTGCTCCCTGGCTGGTGAGCGTCTCTGCAGAGCAGCATGTTGTGGCAGGAGGGAAAGGCAGCCCCCTTTCCTTGGCTTTCACCTTCAAAAGCTCTTCACTCCCCCGCTGCCCGGGACACGCCGTTTAACCTTCCTCTGTGCCAAACAGATTCACGCTGTTCGCTGCTTTGCCTTTTTTTTTTTCCCTAGTCTAATCTTTTGAGTTTATTAATCAGCAATAGCAAAGAGAAGCAAAACATCTGCCCTGAACTCAGCCATTTCCAGAAGGGGACGAGTACAGGGGCCTCTTTCAGCTGCGGAGACGAGTTTCTTGTGACCGTTTTTGCTGCGAGTTGTTTTCCCAGCAATACTCAAACCATTTATAGCAACATGAGCTTTGCAAAAATGCTTGGAGCCGGGTCACAGTATCGAGGAGAAATATTTAAACCTTCAGGAGGCTCCACCCTTGTCCCTGTTTACTTTTTTCCTTCCTGGAGTGGCTGACAGCTCACAACTTCTTGGTGATCCCAAGGAAATTCAGAAGACAAAGGAACAGTTTAAACCAAAATTCAACAACTGGAAATTTAAGATTTTCTGGCTACTGCCTACGTGAAAAAGCACAAGGGCACAGGTAAATAGTCTCAAATGAAAGGAACATGACTGCGGCTTTATCAAGCTCTCATGTAAAATATTTTATAACAGCAATTGAGTTGCTCACTCTACTCCTTTCTGAGCTTACTGCTGCCCTTTTCTACTTCCAGCCTCAGGCAAAAGCAGCAGTTTGCACTCTGCAGCAGACAGAGCCAAGACATTCCAAAGCGTACAGGTGAGACAGAAAGACAAATTTTCTGCAGGAGAAACCAATTAGCAAGTGGCATCTTCTGTGCTTTCAGTATTTAAGCCTCTGCAGGCAGGAGCCAAGATGATTTGAATGGGGTTGTTACATGCAGGAGGAGTTGGGACTTTCTGGAGGCACAATTTTCTGTTCTGGCAAATGAGATCCTTGCTCAGACCCCTCCCACCTTCCCAGGGCTAAGGTCGGGGAAAATGTCCCTCTCAGAAAACAACTAAAGTTAGGTCATTTAAGTGCCAGCACTGACTGCGAGTACAGAAGTAAAGCCTGCAGCAAGGATTCAGAAATGCCCCTATCCCTAAGGAATAAGTCAGTGTGGGGCAAGAGCATCACATGGGTCACCAGAAGGACATCTGAAGCCAGAAGAAGGAACAACCAACCAGTACAGTACTGGTTTGCAGCGTTTCTTCTCTTTGATTTCCTCAGCTTTTATACTTTTCATAACTAGACGATATAAAATTGTCAGAAAACCAGAAAATTAAAGTCACCATAAAACCAGAGACTAATCTCCCAGGTAGTAATTGTCCTCTCTACGATCTGAGTCTCACTGGAGGCAGCAGACAGGACAGGGAAATAGTGAGACAGAGGCTTCAGGTGCTGCCTGTATGCAAACCGTGGGTGCACAGTCGCCCCAGGACAGCTTGGGGCTCTGCCTCCAGAGAATCCCCTCCCCTGCCCAGCTCTCAGGAGAGCTTTCAGGCACCGCTGGCCAATGAGAGGTCAGGCTCTGCCGCACAGCGTGGAAATACAGATGGAACAGAGCCCGGGATCCTCCGCGGAGATCTGTTCAGCCACCGAGTCACTCCCTTCTCCATCAGCAGTGTCGCTACAGCTCAGACACACACACAGAACCCCCTCTGGCAGGGTCTAGCTCAGCGAGCTCTGCCCACCAGGTCAGACTAGAGCTCAGCCAGCGAGGCCAAGCCCGACCACGGGCGCTGCACTTCTTGCAGCCCAGAGCTCCCTTCTCTCCCAGCCGGAGAGCTGCAGTGCTGCGCACGTCCCCGTCGCTGCCAAAGGAACGCTGGATCCCATCCAAGATCCTACTGCTCCTGCTTATCACACAGCCTCCTAAACGGTCCCAGTTATCTCCTGGCACCAAACCAGCTATGCTCAATGGGGTCACCTTAGCTTTTGTGGCTGGAAACCTGGTCTCTGTCACAGTCAGATAATTCACAGCAGGGAAGAAAAACTGGGTGCCTGATGCCAAGCAGAGCTCCCTCAGCAGAGCCACCCTACCTCTGGCAGCAGCAGCAGGCACACTGGTGGCAAAGGTTGTTTCTCTTTAGACAAGGGCACTGTTTAGCACAGCTACCAGTCTGGACACAGTCTCAGTAAGCTAGTGCCTTACCAGAGGAGGACTGTGATGGGGTGTCTGCCTGAGCAGCCAGATGTAGCAGGAAAGGGAAAAGCAAATACTTCAAAACCAAAAGCCAACGCTATGCAACGTGACAAGTGATACAACGGGGCCTAATCCACGTTCTGAATAGCAGCAGCAGTTATCTTGAAAAGTGTACTTTCCAGATAAAGTTTACCTAAGCCAAGAGTCATCCAGTTAACTGGGCCATTCGGGAGCTCCGTCTTTTGACACAGGCTACAGAAAGCACTTACCTGGCGAAGTCACCCACCCTCTACTGAGAAAGGAGATCTCCTTAGAACTAGCAGAAAGCAGTAGCTAAATGCACCGCATCGCACACCTTTCTGGGACACGGATCTCAGAATCTTCCTACACCTTCCCAGTTCAGCAACACAGGAAGGTCTGCATGCTGGTTTAAGGTGGCATTCATGCTGAAGTAGAAAGGACGAGGGAACAGCTCGTAGTTACCTCATTAACGTTGATTTTAGACTTCGCAGACGATTCTAGAAAGGCACAGTTACACCACTGTCTTGCTAAGTTTTGACCCTGTTCTTTGCCGACTACGCGCTCTTCCTCCAGGTCACATTTATTGCCAACCAGAATCATTGGAACCTGGAGAGGAGACAAGTGAGAACAAGAGATGCATCAGCAAGATAATGTACAACACGGGCAGTAACGCTACACGTGAGGAGGGGGGCAAGAAAAAAAAAAGACAATATGGAGAGTGTGAGAAACAATAAAACTCAGAAGTTCAGCAGAGCTGAGAGACTAGGCGGGAACACAGATGCCTGCTAGGAAAGGGCTGAAGAAAGTCCATACTATAGCCAACCTGGTTCACTAAGAATTAAACACACAGAGGACTCTGTAAAGCTAAATGGTAACATTTTCAGCACAGTCTTAGGTTAGTAAAGATTTATTTCCTTGTCTCTCCATCCAACACCATTCTAGTCAGAAACTCAATTTACTACTGAAACGCATTTCAGGGCTTTCAAACGACAGTAGGGCTGCAGTGCCTGCCAGCTCAGCCTGCGTCACACAGCAGAACATACAGCACGTGCTTTAAGACACATATGATGTGTTTCAGCCCCTCTGACCTGTCTTTGTCAGCCTGTTGTCAAGCCACACATCAATAAGTGGAAGGCTCTTTGAAAAGCACTGCCCTGGACACGGACTGAAAAGGAGCAGTCCTGTGCAGCCAAGGGTTCCTTCCCCCAGCCCCGTGCACAAGACCACCTGCCTCTCTCATCTCAGTGCAGCATCACGCTGCTGACCCGCTCTGCATGTGCACGGCAAAGAGAATGTTTGCTACAAAAGGCACAAACACTGTCCTTGATATTTACTAGCTTAAAATAATTAACATTTCCAACTACCGGCCAACCCAGCAGCGCAGCTCCTGAAAGGACATCACTTCCAAGAAGTAATCTCATGCAGTATTAAAACAAACATTTGATACACGTTTGAAAGATTCATCCTACACCTGTGACGCAAATAGAGGCAAAAGTTCTGATCACAACAATGACGAAAGGGCATCCGTCCCCTCTCCTTAAGCTGCTGGCTTTCCAAAGTGTGTGGGTGAGTCACCTTCTCCCTCCTTCACGAGGAAGAAAGTGCCTTGGGGAAACCATATTCCTGGTGACATTTGCTACACAAAAAGAGAGACATTTAATACGGTAGGAAAACAACCTTGGCTGCAGTAAACGCTTAGTACCAACGTGTTTGCATCGGGCTGCATGGAAAAGAGGGCCCCCTTGGCTTGCCCAAGCCTCCTACAAACAGCACAAGGGGCAACAGATAGGACAGGGTCCTCTTGCTCAGCCACAGTGGGGGGTGTAAGTGACTTGCTCTATTCAGTTACATTTAGATACTCAGTTAAAGCTCTTTCAGGAGCAAGAAACTGGGCAAAAGAAGAGATTAAAACCAGTACTAAGACATCTTAGAAGTAATGCTCCGATAAATAATTTCAGAAGGCTTTCTGTGCTCTCAGGCAGTCTCTGCCACAGCTGCAGCCCACCAAGATGTCACAAATAGGTAGAAAAGACCTTAAACGAGCAAACAAAACCACCCAGAGTACCCACAAAACCTCTGTAACAACCAAACCTACCCGCAGGCATCATTTCCACCCCTACAAGCTGATGACCTGTTCCCAAGGGCTGCACATGCAGCCCAACACCTCACGGCTCCCCAGCTCCAGCCCACAGATCTTCACAGCGGTCTGGAGACCGACAGCAGCTCAGGACTTTCGACGCCTCGGAACCGTGGCTTACGGATCATTCTGAAGTTTTTCACAACGTGCACCTCGCAGACCTTAGGGGATGATACAACCAGAGCTAAGGAGGATTCCGAGAGGCGAGAGCACGGCGAGGTGCGCGGGGTGGGCCATGGTGCTCCGCGCGCTCACGACAGCGTCCCGCTCGCCCTACGCTTCGCCAGAGCTGACAAAAACCTCAAGAGCTGCTGATCATGGGTGTGCACCCCGCTCTGTTTCCTGCAGCTTTTAATTCTTTGAACAGAAAATGAGCGTTTTCCAGCTGGAAAAGAAACCATTATCCACTTCCTCTGGTACTTTACAAGATGCTGTATGTTTTTAATCTACTTCAGTGTCAATATTTGTAGGCTCATCCCCATTCGAGGACACTCAAGATTAATGTTTGTATTTAAAACAGCCGTACTGATTAGAAAATGATCACATTTTTATGTTCAAGAAGTTTTACTTATTACGTGAGAAACCTGAAGTCACAATACAGACGAGGTAAACCCAGAAAAGCTTATTTCACATCAGAGACCAACTGTATACAACTGTATCTGCTTAATCCCCTTCCTTACAGTTTTCTAGATGGTTAAGAGACATTTTCTCATACCTAAACATGAAACTGTGTTTTGGACATGTTAAAAAAAAAAATATAAGAGTGTATTAAGATGTGGAATAATAGGAAAAAAGTGATACTTAGATGAGTAAGCAGCACAGGTTTGAAAGACGTGAAACTCTGTATAAGGTTATTTCAACAGGTAGTAATTGTTTATCACAGAGCCAGAAATGGAGTTTAATGAACAGCTACCTTTTGATCATTTACTGTTTCATGTAGAAGACTGGAATTTAAACTTAGTTAGACATTCATAATTTAATGGTTTAAAAACTGGGCTTCTGAGAGGGACATTCTGGAACTAGCCCCAGGAAGGAGCGCGTTCCCCTAACTCAGCACAACACAGCCCACATGTTCAAAAGGTTCTCAAGCTTGGATTCCACACATAACATCCCCCAATATCAAATAAATTCATGTTAAAAAATTAAATCAAAGCACTGAAGTAAAAGTGAAAGCAACTGTCTCTGTTGTCCCATGACCCTGACCAGCTTACGGTGCAAATTCCGCTGCAGCTGAGCAGCGCCGGCGCTGACCGAGGCCAGTAAAGAACTCGGTGTTTCTGGAGACTTACGCAAGAATAATCCCCACCTAAGTGCAAATCAGCTTTACACAGAGAAGCTCGGGTTGTTAAACTGAGGCGGGAAGTAAAGCCATTCAAAACAAAGCAGTAGGGACAAGGGACAAGGAAGGGCCAAGAGAAGCAGCAGCCCCGGGAGCTGCGGGCTCTGCTCATCCCACCCGGCGCGTTCCGCTCGCGGCTCGAGCAGCGTTTTCCTGACTGGCTGCTTGCACACAATGCACGGGGCTTACCCAGGATTTGGCCTCAATACCTGTCCCAGCCCCGTCTACCGACCAGCACCACTCCCCAGCCACAGGACACGTTGCAGCTTTGCACTTCCATTTCCTTTTTGTACATTTGGGAAAAGCAAGGTCGGTCTCTGCTGTAAGACAGCGCCTGATCAACTAAGAAGATCATAATTGGCGAGTTCAACTCTTATTTTTTCTAAACTTCGAGGGAACTAAAGTATTGCTAAAGCACAGTGAAAGAAGAAAATGAAAATACTGCAAAGGAGTTAAAAGGAGGGAGGGATAATTAAATAAATCTTGTTTTCAATCAGTGCCCCCCATTTCCAAATGTCAGACTTCCAGCACACGTGAAAATCTGGTTTTGTTATAGAATCACAGAATCATTAGGGTTGGAAAGGACCTCTAGGATCACTGAGTCAACCTTCCTCCTGACATCTCTCTATCCATCAGCCCACAGCCTCAAGTGCTACGTCCACTTCTTTTTTAAACCCCTCCAGGGATGATGACTCCACCACCTCCCTGGGCAGCCTGTTCCAGTGCCCAACCACTCTCTCAGTGAAGAATTTCTCCCTAATATCCAATCTAAGCCTCCCCTGACGCAACTTGAGGCCATTTCCTCTCATTTTATCATTAGTAATTTGGGAGAAGAGACCAACACCAGCCTCGCTACAACCTCCTTTTAGGTAGCTGTAGAGAGCAATAAGGTGTCCTCTCAGTCCCCTCTTCTCTAGGCTGAACAACCGCAGCTCCCTCAGCCTCTCCTCATCAGGCATGCTTTCCAGACTCCTCACCAGCTTTGCTGTCCTTCTCTGGACCCACTCCAGCACCTCAATGTCCTTCTTATGCCCCTTAGCAGGTACTGACCTCAAATAACAACACTGAAAAGACCAGACAATGCTAAGGAAACTTACTTCAACACAAAACTTTACTATACAAGAAGAATATTCGTAGAAAGAAATTCTGCTCACGAATTCCTGTACTAACTGTTTCCTTACAAACACATTTTAACCATTTGCAGACAAAAAAAATTATTCTACTTACATCTTCAGTGTCCTTAACCCGTAAAATCTGTTCCCGCAGGTCCTGTAGGTCGTTAAATGTGGACTGTGCTGTTATAGAATATACTAGTGCAAACCCTTGGCCGTTCTTCATATAGAGATCCCTCATTGCTGTAAATTGCTCCTGTAATCAAATATTTTTGAAGTAATTAGCTAGCGAATGCAGCTAATGGATGTTTACAAAGGAATAGTTTTATTGTAATGGAGACAAGAATATTGTCCAGCGTTCATTTACATTTGTACCCCTTACAGAAAGCCACTAATTTAATAAAAGCAAACACATCTCCTTCCCGTTGGGTTTTTTTGGTTGTTTTTTTTTTTCTAATAGAGAACAAGGCTTCTTGAAAAAACCAGGAAAAAAGAGCAAGAGCAGCACCAACAAAATGAAGAAAGAAACCAAAAATCTATCTGCGGTCAGGCTGTTGTGTGCCCCAAACACAATCCAAGTTATTAAAATTTGGCTGAAATATTTTGTAGTGATCCTTCCCTTATTTTCTGGTACGGTGTTAAGCACAAAGCTACCATCAGACAACAGATCTGGACTGGCAATTCAATTTCTCCTCTAACACGATACTGGAACGGGCCAGAGTCACACACTCGTGATTTATTGTGAGCACGAGCATGTGGGAAGGCACTGTCTGACCACCTCTGAACATAAGCAATTATATAGTAGTCACCTCTAGCATGAAAATGGCTTAAAGGTTCAGTGCAATGAAATGCAAGAGCAGGCTGGAAAATCTGCCCCAGATCAGAGCTGCCATTGTCCATGCCTGTGAAAGGAGCTTTTCCAGAGCTGTGCGACAACCATTTCTGCTTCCATGCCTCTGCACTGCTGTGGATGCTTTTCAAAGCTTTCTAAATAAAACTAAGTTTTCAGCAGCGTGTCCTCCCCCTGTGATGTGCACTCGACCATCACAAGGTCTGTTTACTTAGTGACAGGACTCTGCATGGCAGTAAGTGACACTGGCAAAGGGAGTCATGGCACAGCCCTGGCTGCTCTGGGGCACAGGGAGGATCACGGGCTTCCCAAAGCAGCACACAAAAGGTGCTACCACAGGGAGGTGCCACCTGGCAGAGGAGTCATCCTTGACAGGTTCTAAACCTTCCCTGATGAAATCCTCTGCGTGTAGGCTGACGTGACATGCTGGGAGGTGATCCAAATGCACTGCCTGGAAGTGGCTTCAATCCGTGCCTTTGTACCCTGGCCGCTCGCAAAATTATCCCGTACCAGGCTGTTGACAGAAAGATGATGGTGGGCGGCAGAGAGAAGAGGTGAATGGCACAGGATGCACCAACCTTTGTGTCCAGCGCTGGGGCACCAGCTGGGGAAGGGGTTCACAGCCTGCTGGCAGGGCTGTTGAAGGCTCATTCACAACCCACGCTGGGATTTGGGTCATTTAACAAAACTGTTCCGTTTAAATTACTGCAGCTGACCTACTGGTTTTGCCTGGGCAGGATTATTACACTAGTGTAAGTTCTATTCTTAACAAAGTCTGTACCAATTCGGAAAAAAATTATACTTACTGTCCCTGCTGTATCGAGGATTTCAAGCATACACTGTTGACAGTCTACTTCCACTTGCTGGGGGAAAAAAGGAAGAAACAAACATGGGTAAAATAAAAATGTCTGAAATAGGACAGGCAAGAGGAATCTCAGCTGAATTTTCACTTCTGCCACAAAGACCTCTACAAGCAAACCAGGCACCTGCACTTCCCCAGTGCTAAGAGAGGCACTGCTATTAGAGGATTAATTACGCCCCAAGCCAGGCATTTGGGTCAGCTCAATAATGCTCCAGGACTCTGTTATTATAAAGGCTTAAATGAGCAGCTCACTGTAAACATCTCGAGTGAGATAAAATCCACTCTTACAAATCAAAGGACCTTAAACTTCAATTTTCTTTGCTGCAGAGGGAGAAGGAAGTAAAGAAGAAAAAGCAAAATATTTAGTGATCCTCACAGGCTCAGCAAGTCTTCCACTCACTGGGAAACATCTCAGATGCAACGAGGGTAATTCCAGGAAAGTCAAATAAATTTAACAGCAGAACTCACACCACAATTTACATTCAGTTATCACAGGCACAAGCTTCTTATGTTTTGGTGCCTTTAATTACGGTAACATTTATGCTAATCTGTGAAACAATGGGTTACTTGACATCAATCGAGTGAAGAAAGCAGCTCTGTTGATAGAATTGCGTAACGTGACAGCGTGAGGGATCCTGACAAGGACTTCTGCTCAGCAAGTACAAGCAGCCGTACAGAATGTCTTGGAACCAAGCAGAATGCTTTTCAACTAAATGGCAAAGCAGCCATTCCTTAAAGAAAACAACAAAAGGCAACTGCTATGCTACAGTAATATAACCTGCTGTGATGAATGGTGACTAGACCCTCTACAACAGCATCGACAGGTAGCAGAAGCAGAAACTACTGCTATCTTTATGTTTGGAAGTAATAATTGCATGTCCAACACCAGCAGACAGATCTGAGTAACGGTCTGACCCGTTAGGTTGAGCTGTTCCTATGCCCAGGCAGCAATGAGGAGCCCTGGCAGGAGGGATGGGCAGTACATTCGTCTGCCGACACCACAGCTCACATCCCAGTACACGTGGAAATGGGTGCACGGTTCAGGAACACACACCAGACTGATCTCTGTGCAGGTGTAGTAACTTCCAGTGAAGAAACTGGTGAACAGTGGAGAGCTGCAGCCTCAAGCTGCCTCCACTTGAGCCATCGGAGATTTCAAGTGAAAGCTCTTGGGTAGATGGAGTAATAGAGGTTTAATCCTCCTGTTAAATAGAACTAATTTAGGGAGCGGTCCAATTAGCAGCTGAATTTGTCATTCCTGGTAATTCAGCCTTAGAGAAGCTGATCTAATTTGTCTGATTGCATTCAGAGTCTGCCCTGTGCTAGTGAAGTGCTCTGTGAAGCCAAAGGACACTGTCTGCACGACATCTGCTCCGAGAGCGATGCTTTCGGTGCATCACTTCCCTGCTGTGGTTTTAGCAACCAGAATGTGGTCTGAGAAAAGACCCTTTCTCACTGCAAGAAACTTTTGTTACATCATTAAATAGCAGCAAGCTCCATGAGACTCGAAAGAAATATAACTGATGTCGTCTTACCTTTCTGTATGAATCTTCTATTGTTGGGTCATATTTTTCAACAAAAATTCCCTGAACGAACTGTACAGTCTGGGGAGAAAGGAAGGAAATAAAATACTAACTGAGCTGAACACGAGCAGTAACGTTCACCAAGAAGGACTTTATGAAGAAGCAGCAACAAAAACTACTCAACGCTGCTGAAATTCAATAGTGGGGAGCCGAGAAAAAGACAGAGTTTTTCCTTTATTTTAAATAAACTGTAGGTACTTTCTGCTGTTTTAAGAATCACTTTGTTCAAGCACATTTTCAGAAGTCTCTTGAAATGCAAACCGCCTGCTCAATGGCTTTTTCACAGAAGATGAGAGCCTCAAAAATGCTTCCACTTCAGCACCTGTGACTTTAGAAGAATAATAAAAAAAAAAAAAAATCACCAAATATGGAAGACTTGAAATTTAATCAGAAGAACTGGCTGTCGGTATGCTGGGGAAAAGTACCTTGTGGAAAATGCACACTTCGACTGAGATCACATTAGGGTTACGGGGGAGCTCCTCTGGATTGCCTGCCCCGAGCACGGGACTATTTCAGAGCAGCAAGGGAAATCTGGAGCGTCTCCAGATACTCAGTTTGTATTAAACCATTAAAGGAGGAGACATTGCTCATCTCAAAGAGGAAGTCTTTCTTCCCCTGCATCACTATTCAAAGCAAATCTACTCTAAACATTTCCCATCAAGCTGTCACTCGGATGTGGCCCAGCTCTGGCCATCCGAGCTCTGTTTGTGGCGGGCTTTGGTTCCCGTCAGGCTGCAGCTTTCCCGAAGCTCACGCCTCCTCTTCACCCTCGTCCCCTCGCTCTTACCTACAGTAGATACTCTGGAGTCGTGCAGTGATGCAGCACTGGAGTGTCCAGAGCTTTGGTTCCAATTGTAAAACAAGATGGTGTTTGTTTGTAAAACTAAGCTGCCAAGATCCCAGCACTTAATTTTCTCTCGTTAAAATCAACAAACACATCAACTATCTTTTGCCAGCTGAACTTTCCACAGTTGTGGTTTTTTTTTTTTTTTCATACCAAATCTGCAAAGACACAACCCGTTTTGAGCAGCTCTGTTTTGTTTGGATGGACAGCTGAGAATTTTCTACAAGAGGGTTCACACAAGCGCTTGCAGACTTCCAGAGAGTGGCACACGCCGGATACGGACGGAACATCTCACTGCGTGCTTGAAACTCAGCAGCTCCTCATGCTTTGCTCTTTTGCTTAATATAAGAAAATGAGATTTTTTTTAAAGTACTACCTCATTGAAACTCATCCTCTATCACTAAATAAACCTATTTTACACCCTACCGATCAAAGCCTTTGCTTCTCCAGTATTTTCTTGTCACAATGAACAGCTGCCCCAGACTGCCTTTCAGATCGCAGATCTCAGCAAAACCATTATAAGACGACACCACCACGAACGTGGATTACAGAGTTACACCAGCAACAGAAACCAACAGCAAGAAGCGCGAGTTACAGGTTGTATTTTAGGATTCTCTGCACAGCTGCTAACCAAAGAGTGTCCACAGAAGGTTGCTACTTGCTAGGAGGTGAACATTTGAGCACCACGGTCGGTCGCATCCGTACTGCTCTATTCTGGGAGCTGTCTTTGTGAACCAGCCTTCAGCTTGAGAAATGACAAACCACTCGGGGCATTTCATCTTTCTACTATAACAGTCGTTATTTTATATCCAAAAATACAGTACTGCTCTGAAAAAAAGAATTACCTGAACCCATGTATTCTCTTCTCAACGAGTTCTATTTGTAATAAATCGTTGTTCTAACTTCTGTAATCTCAACTGGTGCGTCCGTGTTCACCAACTACACCCAATTACATTCAACCTCATTCCTAACCCATCTTACTATGTTACATCCTTAACCTCTGATGTACTTTTACTGATTATAGGAGGAAAGAGGCCAAGGGAGAAGACACATATCTGGGGTTATCTGCGGGTTACGTGTGGATCCAAGACTTCTGTAATTTGCCCTTAGCTTGAGGGCTGTACGTCCCAACTTTGGTTTCCAGGTTTCTGTAGGGCTCTGCACAACTGGAAACTCTTGGTAATACTGTCCACGCACGGACACTCCAGAAGAATTTTACCCTCATTAAAAACAGGGATCAAACTACTGTACAGGGAACAAAGAAGTTGCAAAATAATTGTGCCTTACTAACTGTGAAGGTTTTTCTGCTATCCCATCATCATTACCAAAAAGCACAATCAGCATCATAGTGGCACGGAGGAGTTAAAACAACAAGGAGGCTTTGCAGTGAAATAACACCATATTGTAATCTACACCCAGACTGTAAAAACACAGAACTGAACACAAACAGCAGCCTCTTTGTTAGACACTTTAGTTTATACAGTTCAAAGAAAGAAATTTTAAAGGGACCTCCGTGTCATTTTAAATCCCACCGTGTAACCTCTCCTTGCCTACTGCTTGTAAATAAGCAGATGGTCGTCTTGGAAGGTAAGTATTGTTCACTCTTAGCTGCTAATTGGCACTTAGTGGGTCCTGTTATAAACCTAATGGATCAGTGTTGCTCAGGAATTACAATATGTGCTTACTTAGCACCTCGACTGTCAAAAAGAATTTAATTTTTGTTTACCAGCCTAAGAATTTGCATTTCAGCTTTTAAAAAGGCCAGTGGTGGATGCTGACTCAGACTTCACATCACAAGTAAGGAAATTCAAGTACGTTAGATGCCGAATAATTTTAATGTACAGCATATTAATAAGTGGCCTATTTTAGCCAGTGAGTCTTTCAGTGTTACCTAACAACAGCAAGATAATCAAGGGGAAGCTGGTGGAAAAAGTAATACAGCTTGCGTAAGTTGCTGTGGAAGAACAGACTGCACCAAAAAAATCTGACACCTACATCCTGTAAAGATTAGGATGGGCTTTCTGAAAGTCTACATCAAATCTGATAGACAACTGAATAACCTTTCCTCCTGTCCAGCTGGATTCTGCAGGTGATTTACCAAGATTACTCTGCTGAAATGCGCTGCTAATAACAGTGTAAGAAGCAGGTCTGCAGCGTGAACGGCTGGTCAGCTACTATCATCTTCTGTGAAAAGGAGCAGAAGTAGTTCCTTGTTTTAGATAACTTTACACTTGACCAGTTCTTTCTTTGCCTTTCCCATTGGAGAGAGCTGCTTGACTGATCTGTGATAAATAGGTGACAGGAATCTCTCTTACAATGCTTTACTATCAACTCTGCTCTGTAAACCTCTCTGGAGAAACAACACAAGTACTTAAGGAGTGCAAAGTGTCTGCTTATCCCTCTACACCGCACACACTGGAGGGGACCTCTTGTTCTGCCCGGGGTTTTCAGCCCAGGCTGCTTGCTCGGGCTCTGTCCAGGATGGAAGCTCACAGCCTGAGAGGTGCGCGGGGCTGCAGCCGCCACTAGTTCGCTGCCACGCGCGGCCAGACTTGGCTCGCTGTTCACTGGAGGTTGGGCTTTTAACTCCGAGATCCAGACACTCAATCACACCCATGTGGAAAGCAGAAATGAAATGCTAACTACTGTGACAGTGATGTATTGCCTGCTGCTTCTGCAGGAGCGTGACAGACTCACAGATGTTTCAGCAGTGTAACAGGGGCTACGTGGAAGTCGGTATGCGTGTTAAAAGGCAGGCGGCTATCCCGCCGCACTGAGCGAGTGCTGCCGGCAGGAAGACAGGCCAGTGATGAAGTCTGTGTATCAGTTTCAGAACTGCTTCCCAAAACTCACCAAAGCAGACTTCCCCACACCTCCTGAACCAAGGACCACTAGCTTGTATTCACGCATGGTATGGGCTCTTCAAACAGCGATGGATCTGCAAGGTAGAAAAAAAGCCAACAGTTTAAAAAGGTGTTGCTGCATGTACAAATTTATGACCCTATCTTCTGAAAGTGGCAACCTTCTCCAACGCTCCCGAGAACAAAAGTCTCTTTAGGAAGAGCTGTGGGTTTTCTTTTTCTCCCTGGGCACTCAAGTTCAGCCAACCGCTCCGACAGCCCTGGTGTGTACACGCTGCCAAAGGCAGAGCCGTTACCTGGCCGGTGCTCGGAGAGGAAGAGGATGAATACCCCATACCCTGTGGCACAGCCACGCCAGTGCCACCCACGCCCGCTCCTACCCACACTGAGCGGCACAAGCTCTCGCTGCCCATCCTCTGCATTCCCAGCATTTTATAGCATAAAACACCAAGTATCGGACAAGAAAATTAGATCAGAGAGATGGAAGTAGAGAGGTTTTCTTCTCCCACCCACCCCCAGCAGGGTAGGACTTAGGTCAGTATTTTTTCCTCTGGAAAAGGTCAGGCCTAGCTTACAGCTGCCAAGGCAGAACCTCTCTGCTCACCCGAGCAAGGGCTCTGCCTTTTTATGGAAATCTTGCAACTCCCTCAACTCACTCCACAGCACCAGAAAACTTCTCATTCTCACCGAGATTCCCTGACAAATAAGGCAAATGACAAAGCTGCTGATAAACATTTTACTCTATGTTTACATTAGAAGCCAGGCTGGGCTGTCCCTATCGACAGAGCTCAAGCAAACAATGACCTCAGCAGCTAATTATCTTCCCCCTCTTCCCCCCCAAGATAGCGCTTTCTTCCCAAGTAAGGCTTCAGAAACACGAGCGCTATGAGCCTGGGCAAGCTGCGTTTCTCAAAGGCATTTCAAACTAACGTTACCACAGGATTTATGGGTTCACTGGCTACAGTCTGAGGATCGCTTTAAAAATAAAAACATATTCCAAGAAGTTTGGTAGAGAAATGTATCGCCCTGTCGACTACCGTTAACAACGGTCTGCGAAGAACAGGGATTGTATTTTTAGCTTTGCAACTGTGGACAACTCCCTGACAATCTGTGTCTCAAGTTTATGTAATCATTAAATTGGGACAGATTTTTTTTTTTAATCATTTATATTCCCAAGGGAAAGCTGTAAAACAGAGAGTCAAGAGGAAACCCACGTGCTGTCGCACACCCACTGCCAGTCCCAGCCAGAGATGCATCGGGACTGGCAGCGGAAGGTGTTACTGGAGACCCTGCCCAAAGATCCCACTTTTAACCCTCGCCCCTCAACCCCAGAATGCTCTGTGGTCTAAAGGCGACAAGTACAGGTTTAAACAAAACCAAACCAATCCCACATGCAGCTGGAGAGAGCCACACAAATTCTGCGGCTGGTTTAGCACAACTTGGAAGTTCATCTTTAAGTCAATACAACAGCAATACGGGGCTTGCCTGCCCTTCCCTCACCCAGGCCTCAGGGTGGGGATAAAGCTGAAGCTATCAGCAGCAGCCCGTTGGTTTAAACACCTCGAGGTGGTTTTTCTTCAACTCTTGAATCCCAGATGAGCTGCAGTTGCTTCACTACATCGAAACTGTGAAATGAAGTCAAGCTGGAAGGGACTTTCCAGAATAGTAACTCTGAGTATGTAAAAGCAGAGCAAGCGGTGTCTTTGCACTCTAGTACATCCACTACATTTTCTGGTTAAAATTCTGGCAGCTCTAAGCTCTTCTGCTTGAAAATCTCCCTGAGAAGTAACATTCACTTCCTTTCTTTCAGAAACCATGATTTTGGATGGGAAGGAGAAGGCAATTCCAATTAGCAATGATCTTCCCCTTGATAACCCAACGAAACTGAAAGGCGATGCGTTCTTCAGGAAGTACGAATGCAACTTAACGATCCAGCTTATCTTCATTTTCCTACAGTTGCACAGTCTGTTCCACCTAAGAAAACCCAGAAAGCAATCAAGCTAAGGGTTAAATTTAGCTGTGAACTCTTTCACTTCTTATTTATAGTAAAAATACTTGTGGGAAAGTTTCAGCTGGGAGCAGCACAAGACTAACTTCTCATTTCTTCTCTCCAGTATTTGCTGATTTTTTTTTTTTTCAGGTGCAACACGAAACCAAGATCCTGAAATGCATGAACCTTATTACTGTAAAGCCCACACGCCTTAATTATCTTGTAGCTCTTTCACAAGTATGTTAATGTTATCTGTTTATACAACGTGGAGAGCGCGCTCAAGAAATTACTCTGCTGCATTCTAGCCAACTTCTCATTTGGCAACTGCTGATGCCCACCTAAGTACAGTTAGACACACTAGCATTCGTTTCCATCCAGAGCTCTGCGTAGTGGAGTCACACGCTGGGAAGTGACAGCTATGTTTCAAAATGGAATGAAATAATAGGTGTTAAGCATTTCTTTCGAGTCAAGAAAAGAACATAATCACTAAGGAGCATAAAAACCCTACTTTTAGTGCTGTCATAAGTGCCGTGAAATTGGTCTCCTTAGTTCTCAGTGCTGTGGTGCAAAAATAAGGCAAAAGCTGAGCGTGTTTCCTTGCTCATGCTTCCCCTTCCTAATCACACAAAGCCACCAAGCGAAGGCAGGACAGCTGCAGGGCACAGAGCACATCCCACGCTAACCCACCGCTGCCCTCCTCCCTGCTGCTCCAGACTCTCCAACCTACCCAGCACCTGTACAGCCGCTTTAAGCACAGGGGAATACATTAGAGGGTTCAGTTATCCATAATAGCGAACAAACTTTGCTTCTACAGTACAGAACACTTGACACCTCAGGATTAATCTCCTTTTTTTCTTTATTCTTTAACAGAAGCATTTCTTTTCTGCCGCTACTGTCACCAAGACGGCGGGGGAAGCAGCAGAAGTGGATATTCAGCATCAGCCCCAGATGCCCAGCTCCCTCCTGAAGAAAGAGCGACGGGCTGCGAACAGATGGAGAGGTGCAGAGAAAACACAGGATACTTATTTCAATATACAGAAAGGGAGGGCAGAGCTGGCGGGATGGCAGAGGGATGTCTGAGGAGGAGCAGCGGGTGGATGCAAATGCAGGTAAAGCCGTCACCGGGACCCTCACTCTCAGACCCGCTCGCCCGTGTCGTTACTTGGCCCCGCACTGGCGCTCTCTCTTCATGCACAAATCATCCCTCACCCTGTTGCAACCCAGTGGCTGAATCGGGGCACTGAGAAGCAAAACTTTCAGGGTATTTCCCAACCAGAGGAAGAAGTCGGGCAGAGGCTGCGGGGTGGGCGGCGTGGGGAGAAGGGCTGAGGCCCTTCAGGAGATAAACCTCACACAAAAATGAGCCGCTCCTGTTAAAGTTTCAGCAGCTCATCAAGAAGTTTCTAACTTGGCTGGTGGGGAGAGAGAGGCATAAGCAAAGCAGATAAGCGAGCACAGCACTAAAAGAGAAGCGGGTGCAAGAATGTCACGCTAACCTGAAATGTGCACCCTGTGAAATGCAGAAGCCTGAGTGTGAATTTATACATCTGAAGAAGGCGGTTTGTATTCATTAGTTTCTCCTTCCTTCTCCAAACACTGACGGAGCTACGAGGAACAGGAGGTGCAGATACGCTGTTCAGAGTGAGGAAGACAGCGGTAAGAGCACGTGGTCTGATGGTTTTGTGTAACCTGATGAAACAATGGCTGTAAAACTGATGACACGATCTCCATTAAGGCAATGAACAAAAGACTTAAAAAAAAAAAATGATAAAAATTAAAGGAGACACATTCTTGACTCAGCCTTGAAAACCACTGGACTGTAACCAGAGATTTGTATTTTTGTACAAAGGCAGAGGACAGAACACAATAATTCAGGGTTTCTTTTCCCCCCTACGGGAAACAAGATTCAGGCAACTTTTGACTTTAAACACTGCGTTATACACCTATGGATTCTCAAATTTCCCCAACTGTCAACATTTTCACACTTAGCAATTCAATTTGAGATATATTAAGAACATTAAAAACTCATACCTTGGCATAAAAGATCTCTCATCAGTGTTAGCAGCCCTACGGAAGGTTTTTCCAGGCTCCCTGTAAGGGACTGAAAAAAAAAAACCCCGAAGAATTAATCATCTTTCAAATGACAGCATATGCAATCATCAAATCTCTCTATGGTATCAAACCAAAGCATCCTTGTTACAAAACCTGCTCTTTGCTTTGTCCATGGAGCTCTACACCATTTCTGAATACTCCAAAATACCTTAAAAGCAAAAACTCCAGCACAATTTCACCTTGCCTCTAGGGCAGTGAAAGAATGGCGGGGGGGGTGTCAGGTGGAAGCCAATGGCAAAACTTCCTCACTTTCTCCCTTTCCTCTGGAAAATACCATGATTTTCATCCCTAAATATCTACTGAGAGCCATCCACCCTCGATTTCTGACCATTCATTGCTCAGCTAACCCAGAGCTGGGAATCTTAAAGAACAGTTCAATGAGCAGCTCCTACTGAAAGTCACCAGGATCTGGGCTCCCACGTCCTTTCTTTCATTTGGAGCTCCCTCCCGCCACCTTCGCACGCCGTGGGAAAGCAGCACCCCAGGAACCCGGCAACACGTGGTTCTGAAGAACAAGCTACAGATAACAGAACAGCAAAGGTATCTAAATGAGTCAGAGGCCATGGTGCAAGAGGCGGGGGGAGGCAGGGCAGCGGGGGGCAGAATCTGCTCCTCTGCAGCTCCTCCTCGCTGCAGTGAAGCCGCTTGGGCAGGTTCTGGCATTTTGGGCAGGCACCGGCAGTTGAAGCGGGGCTGGAAACGTCATCGAGGGCACTGGCTGGGCTTCCACCACACACTGAGCACGCGTCCAATAGGTAGGTTTAAACAGACACAGCCACATTTTAAGAGATTAACAGACTCTACTCATTGTGACAAACTGGACTGATCAAACCCTCACCCAAAAACCAGCTGCTACCGAGTTCCGAGCGCTCGGCAGCTTCCCGTCCTCTCCGGGTTCTTTCCTCCTCTTGCAGTTTGCATTTCCCACAATATAAAGACAACTTCCTTCTGAAGAGAGGTGGGCACTGCCTGAAGCAAACCACCACCTTCCTGGGGACTTTTTCTCCCTAATACACTCTACAGAAGACTTCACTTACAAAAGGGCAGAGCCACGGGCGTGTGTAACCTTGGGGCCACAGAAAGCAAAGTGCTTTAGAAACAGATAAGGCAGCTCCTGTAATCCTCGTCAAATAGTTTCCCAAATATAATAGGAAGTGAGCCTACCCAAGAGTTCATGCAAGCAGCTCTTGCTGCAAGCCTGTGCCTGGATCCAAGCCGTACAGACCTGAAAACAGGGATTTTTAGTGAAAGAGCCGTCACAGTCCCAGCTAGAGGACTGCAGACAGATGACAGCTCAGCAATGCAGGCTGCATATCCACTCAAGAAGCACAAAGCACAGCCCTAGTTTAAAAAAGGGTGAGAGAAAAGGAACAGGATTAAAAAAAAAAAAAAAAAAGGCACTGAAGGAGAATGCACCAAACCACAAGCATCAGTTCCTACAAACAAGGTGTATGAAATGGCCTCTCAAGGTGCAGCTTCTACAGCCACGTGTACTGTTCAGCTGACACATATTTTACTTTCTTGCTATTCCCTGGAAAGCTGAACTGAGATAGAGAAAGAAAGTGGAGAGAAGGGCAGGGAGCAAACATTGCTCACCTGGCTTTTGGTAAGAAAAAACCCAGTAACCTCCTCCCGAGCGCTGGCTTGCTCATCCCCCACACCTCCCTTTCTCTAGCAGGCTGATTTTCACATGCGGAAACCAAAATATTTAACATTTCCGAAGGGAAATGTGCTGTCAGCTTCTTACAGATTTGGGAGAGAAACGTGCAGATGTCCATGGGAACTCCAGCAACCCCCCCGGGCTGGGCCGGCTGTGCCGACCATCGCTCTCCCATTTCCCCGCGAGGGGCAGATTCTCGGGACGACACAACCACGTGTCTTGGTTATTTTTACCCTAGCAGCTAAATACTGAATCATGGCTACTACAAACAAACCTGTTTAATTTTGAACTTGTAAGTGTTCTTCATGCCAGTTTCTTAAGTTACTATAAACCAGGCCACAACAAGGAGGGGATTTGTGTTTTTTTCTTAAAAAAAAAACAAACCAAAACATTGTTCAATGCTCCACCAAAATCCTTTCATCGCTCACAGACGTGTTTGCAAAACAACCTTCAAAAGTATTTACAATGATCAAAAATCACACTAAAACAGACCGATCCCCTCCACAACAAACCAAACCCAACAAATAGAGACTGATACAGCAGCGAAGGCTGGATACAGGAGACCCGAGGCTCTACCCCTGGCTTCACCAAAGACCAGCTCTTGCCAAACCAGAGGCTGCAAAGCGGCAGCGGCACCGCGGCAGTTCGGCCCCGGCCCTGCCGAACGGCGGCTCCGCTCACCATCTGCTCCCTAATTAGCTATTTGTTATACACCATGTTCTCAGGTATTAAATTACTCGATGAAGTTGAAAGCGCATTAAATACTTCCCTAATATTAATCAAAGCTGTCAACAATTATGCAATTGTTACACGCGAGCTACGGAAACACGCCGGGAAGAGGGATGGTGGATCATAAATGAAAGGGTGTTTGTCTGCAAATCGCACAATTAATTAACTGACACATCCCCTAAAATTAGGCAGACAAACACCGCTGCAGACTTACCTTGTTAGTTAGCCCGGAATTTACTTGCATAATAAAAATCACTGCCGTGGACTCTGATGCAAAGTCCCTTCCCCAAGGCAATCTCCCTGTCTTTAGGGTACACAGAAACCCTCCTCCACCTTTCCCGAGGCTATCAACATCAGAAAAGTGAGAGGGGAAAAAAAGAGAAGAAAAAAAAAAAGACAAGACTAAGAAGAAAGCAGGAGACTTCAATGGGACTTGGAAGTAGAACTTCCAACTTCCATTTACACAGTCTTTAGATCTGCCTCTGCTTTACTGCTCGTTATCACCGCAGTACCTGACACCCAACATACAAGAGCATACAGCTTTTGTAGATTACAGCAGGAATCTCACCCTCAATTTTACAATTTGAGCAGTAAAAACACGACCGTTTCCACTGACTTCTTTCAGCATCAGTTCAGACACAAATCATGGCACCAAGTGTGTAAGTAACAGCACACAGAGTCTTGAGTCACTGCCCAGGCGCGGAGCAGCGCTGATTCCGCACTGTACGTCCCATCCCTCCAGGTCTGTAAGCTTTTGTTCTTCTAACTTCAGTGCAGGCCAAAACCAGAGTTATTTCTTGTAGAAACAAGGAAAACATCTTGGTTCCAGGCAGGTATTTACATTGCCTGCTCAACCTATTTTATACTTCAGCAACTTCCGCATTAGAAAACAGGTATTCCAGGCACTCAAACACATGGACTCCTCAGGGGAAGCCCAAGTCTGTAATTCACGAGTTCCAATTCCCTACAATATGACTTGGAATAGAACCTAATCCTGAACCACTCCTGTACTAATAAAGCAATTCAATAAAGTAACTGCGAACTGAATTCACTGCGATTAGTGAGAAGTGTTGCGATACTCTAACCTTTGAATGTTTCTGAAAGAGAACTTTCCCCCAGAAGTGATAAATCTACAAACAGGAAGGCAGCAACATTTTAGTAACACACCTTGTCCAAGTGATAGGTGATCATGATTCAATAATTTTAAGATTAAATACATTCTTTTTGGTTTTGGTTTTGAAGTACTAAAAGAAAAACAAAAAAAAAAACCCAAAACCCACAGTGAGAAGCACACACCAAAAATAAAGCCAGTGACAAGCCAAAGAAGCAAACAGAGAACACAAGAGAAAACTGACATTGTTCTGAGCTGTTATTTGAAGCGTTCAACTGCAAAAGGCAAGAGCCAGGCAAGTTCAAAATCCCAAGCATGGGCTCCTCTGAATCACATCCCAGTCACCAGTTCTGCTCAACTTCACACCTTCCATGGTGCACTGTGCAGGTCACCAATGCAGGGCCAGAACCATAAAAGCCTGGGCTAAGAGTAAAGTCCTCTAGCAACAGAGTTGTCCTTCCTGACTTTGGAGCCGTGCTGAGCTGGAGCTTTGCACCAATTAGCTACAGCACGCACAATCAAGTCAGAGAAAGGGACTGCTTTGGGAACAGCAGTAACTCTGCCATTTGAAAAAGTGATTTTAGGCACAAACATATTGAGATTGGTCTTCCTCAGTCTGCCATCTGCTCTGCAACCAGCTTCACGCTGCACTTGCAATTTGAAGTATCACGACGATAAGCCAGGGAAGGGCCTGCCCACCTCTCCCTCTGCAACGGCTCTGCTGGGGAAGCACCCCCGGCAAGGCGCGGGCACTCCGGGCAGCTAGAGCTTGCCATGCTGAAATGGCTAATTTATTTCTTGTCCTATGGGTCTGCATTTGCAGAAAGTTCCTTGGGACATGTGCCAGCCAGACAAAGACAGGGGAAAGGAAGCCAGAAGGAAAACTCAAAGCCCAACACACACTGCATCCCCAAATGAGAGCAGCACGCTACGTCACGGGCTGGAATTGGCAGCATCCCTCCGAACGGACTGCGGCACTGCTGCAAAATTCATACTAATGAGCACTGGTCTGCAAACAGGAGGAGAGACGTCCACCAAAACCAGGCACATGTAGGAGAAAACAGACTTTTCTCAATTTTATATATAAAAGAGTTAATAGGGAGGATTGCGTGGCCACATTATGGGAGCAGAATGGTGCCGAGCACGCAGCTGATCCTGTGTGGCCAGCAGAACAGAGGTTCTCGTCCTCCCCAGCACCGTGGCCACGCTTGGCCATTTCCCTTCTCATCTCCAACTACTTCAGTATTTTTAGCAGAGGGGTTTACACAATTCAGAGGAGTTCTGAACAGCTTTTCCAGAAGAAAAGAAGAAAAATACTCCCTTTCCCCTTCCTCATCAGCAAAGCACGTACACGTTAAAGGGCACAAACATTCGACATAGAAGCCGCTCGTGGGATTTCCTCCATCTGTTGTCTACCACATCCACAACTTGACACTGATTTTTAAGTTCTAGAAAGTTGGTTTTTTCCTTCATTTTCTTTAGTGGAAAAAACCCCGTTCTGACCATTTCTAATACAGATTGAATTCCAGACTCTAGGAGGCTCAACCATAACAAAACACCAACTACATTATGCTTGGTAAGAATAATTTGCTGTGCTGATAGTAGCTTGGCAACGTTCTTAACTATGTTCTTCCTGGTTTATATAATTAGAGTAAATAAGTGACATGAGGTAGGTAGATTGTCACTGCAATTTCAGCTTGCACTTGATTTTATTTCTGCAGTAATAGTGACCAGACACTGATCACAAAGCCCGGGCACTGGTCACTGCCGGGGCCTGGATTCCAGTTTGTCCTTCTTTGGTCTCCATCACTGAATCTTTGATGGACAGACCAACACAACTCCCTCCCAATTAAGGTTGCTTTGAAACTTCTTGGAAAAAAATGGTAGCGGTTTAAACTTCTCTTCAGATGTATTTCTACCCATTAGCACTAAATTTTAAGACTAATATTAAGCCTCTAAAACCCCGTGGTCTGTTAGCATGGACATCGCCCAGCTTTTCAGGAGCCAACTGGGCTATCTTACAAATTCCAGAAAATATTAAGATTCTTTCAACCTCACTGGCAAAGCTGCCACCACCGGTCTGTGTACACCCTGGCTCTGACCATGCAGACCGATCTAAAGGTCAGGTCTGCATATGCAGTCCGAAGATTTTCACTGCCTTAAAAAACCATTTTACTCTTCGGCGTGCTTCAGCCCCAAGCAACCAAACCCCGACCATTCCCACGCGACTATGCCTAATTAAACGCCTCTTTTAACAACCATTTTTTTGAATGAAAAGCTCCACTTACCATATGGCCACTACAATGTTTATCAGTTTAAATAAAAACCCTACAGCAGTGAGTAACCGGTACTGAAACCCGGTGACCGATGGATGTATCTTAGCACTGGAAAGCAGAACGGTACCTGTTGAAATGTTTTGATGGCAAACTTTGGAACCCGAGCAGCAGTAAGTTAATGTACAGAATTAACTTGAAATAGAGGAAAAAGTAGCTGTTTCACTGCTTTTTATAAAGAAATGAAGCTATTTAATACAGTACTTAATCCTCCAGTATTTAGCTCAGTCCCTTAATGCTGCTTCCTGGATCCCGGGGGCAGAGGGGGTGGAAACTGAATTATTTTTTTTACAACAAAAATGAAATTTTCTTCTCTGGGTAGTTTTTAACCGAAGGAATATTCAAAAATATTAATAACACTCCAATGCTGGAGCTTAAGGGCATCACAGCAAGAACTTGCAGGCCAGGAGGGTCGAGAACCAAACCACTGGCAGATCTACCTCTGCATTCAGGGTTCTCTCAAGGTTTTAAATCCTCCTGAATCTGCTGGGCTTAAAAGGGCAAAACCACTTTGACGATTCATCCTGGAATTTCCTTTATGGAAAAATAAAAGGTGACACTAACCCCTAAAGGAAATAGCTCTGTTAGTTTAAATCAGTTTTATAGGAGCCATTTCAGTATTTATAGGTCAAGCCTGATTACAACCAAAATAGATTATTATCCAGCTGTCTTTAAACAACAACAAAATCCACCACAGGCAGTTGGACGACTGCTCCCAGAAAAGGAGGCACTGTGTTTAACTCATGAGGAAAGGAGGACACATCCTACAGCAGCTAAGAAGATGAGCACCACTGGCATCAGCCAGCTCTTCCCCTCCACCTCATGAACAGTATTCAGACAGGAACAAAAAAGTCTATCTTTTTTTACGTGTCTTTGAAATGATAAGGCATAAGGCAACAGGAAAAAAAAAATATCTCTCCCATATTTATATGCAAATTTGTTAAACATATGGCCTGGAGACAGTCGGTTCTGCACTCTGAGCAAGACCTTAGAATATACCACACTTCATTTGAATGTTAATTGCCATTATCCGCAATTTCTGGGCTTTCCATTTTGGTCAGGACACCTTTCCATCCGAGTTAAAACTCCCATTTTTCTGGAGTAACTCTGCAAATGCAGCACCAGCCACCCAACTGCCTGGGCACTACTGCCGCTGGCTTGAGGGACTTTCTGCCCATAGAGATGCAGTTCATGTGAACTTGGCATGAAAAGGACTTTAAAAGCAGTTTCAGCCTCTCAGCTCTGTAGACACGACAGTGTTTTTCAGAGATCTGCTAATCCTACACCCCGATCGAGCTTGTTTTAGACTTAAATTGGCTTGTACTTGACATTGTGTTTACGATGAGGATTCAGAGCAAACAGTTCCTTTCACAGCTAGAGGCTACAAAGTACTGAAGTTACAGAATAAAGGGAAAGACAGACCCACTTTCTGGGAATCACACCATTGAGGAAAGTGCCCCAGAGCATTAAAACATCTGTTTGATCATTTTAAATGAGTCCTGAAAAAGCTTAACTCCACATTTGAGCGCATTCCAGTGATCAATACGCCAATGCAGTGTCTTCATGAAACAAGACAACGCTGTAATAATATTGTAATCCCTTTATAAATGATCTGACTTTATAAGTGATCTGACGAGTTAGAAGCCCTAAATGCATGAATATTTCAGGAGAAAGGCTGACTGGAACTGTTTTGGTCTCTATCTTTAATCTTAATGTTATTTTCAACTACAATTAGTGTTACAATCCAAAGCAGAAAGCAACAACCGGCAAAAAATATTTTATCTTCACCTGTATTTCTTTCATAAATCCATCAAGATTTCTACTCTTCAGGCCCAATACCCAGCAACAGTTTCCCAGCACGGGACTAACGCACCAGATCTTGGGGTGAAGCAAAATGTGCTGCATTGAGATGACTTATACAGAAAAGAGAACTGTGCCAGAAATAACCTTACCCAGTGAACTATGATTTACTTTAAACTATCACATGGTAGGTGGCACATGAAAAGATCTTATTCTGCATGTCAGTTGTCTGTAATGAAAGTTTTCCTCTTCTCAGCAGCCCCTCCCTCCAACTTCAAGTTTATTTGCATTAGAGTAAAGAATATTACATAAAAAAAATAACATAAAAGGCACTGCAACCAACACATCCAGCAGAACTGCTCCTCCCACGTGGTCGGTGCTTTCCAGACTAAGGGTCTATTTCCAACTAATGTGTTAAAAAGGAGAGGGGTGCCCGATTCCTACAGATTATCCACTCAGACAAAAAACTAACAGCTCTCTCACTTCTAGGAGCACGGAGCACTCACAGCTACAACCGTAGCCAGATCTGCTTCTCAAGAGGAGATTTCACAGCTATGTGTTCACACGCAGTACCCTAATTTAAATATGACAGATTCAAATGTTTGCAGCATTAGAACACTCCAGAACACGGCATCGTTGGTTCCAACGAATATTTCAACAAAAACCCCAAGCGTTCCAGCTAATGTTGAATTTGCAGCTTTAGCCACTCGCAAGCGAAACGCAACTGTTTTCCTGTAATGCTCCAGCCAGCACCAGTTACGCAAGGCGCCGATTGACAAACGCTACTAGCTGCGGTGCACTGCCAAAAAGCAGGGTTTGGGTTCCCCCCTCCCAGGAACTTTTGACAGGGTGACAATTACCTATCACAGAAATGCTCGTCCTACTTCTCCCATGAGTGTACGAAGCACCAGGGCAGCACGTATTTTTGACGGCCTCGTTTAAGCAATTAATAAAGATCTGTTTCAGCCGTAACGCAACCACGGTATGCGGACATACTCAGACCTCTTGTTTCAGTACCCCAGATGGATTTAAATACTTCCCATCGTACCGATATTCAAAATAAATAACAAACCAGATGACTCAGGCCACCTGCTCACTAGGGTTGCTGTTGCTGGGCTCCCTCATTTTCAGTCAAATCGAGTGAAAAGGGTGAGAAAGCTGTCACCCACCTGCAGCCCTGCGCTGTAAGCAGCCCCGGGGCTTCCTTTTTTGCTGTTTGTCTCACTGTTAAATGCTTCTTCCCTGTTGTGCAAGCACTGGGGAATGGAGGGGTCAGACTTTCCCCCCAGATAAAAGATTTTGTTCATCAAAAGAAAACAAACAGCAGTTTTACAAACATAGTGAGGTCTGCTTTTGTCGGCATCTGGATTTCTCAACTGAAAAAAAAATAAATACGTGCTTTCACCTGGGTTCAGGTCACGCCACTACAGCTGCACCGAGGAAGTGCCTGTTCAGGTATAGCAGGTATTTCCCAACACCCAGCACCCAATACCTGCTGGACCGCTCGCAGCACAGAGCAGGAACACACATCAAAACATGTGGCCACATTCAGATTCAGGCAGAGCTACCCAACCTGCTTCAGCCGCTGACACGGTGAGAAAAGAGCCCGTCGTCGTGCCCTGTGCACTGCTACCATGGGAGGAACAGCAGCACCACCACTTCGACCCTCCCACTTAACTGGGGGTACTGGCTACTACAGTGTTGTGAGTGCAAACTGTTAATACAACCCCAAACCCCAGAACGATGGGTGATCAAAATCAGGGAAGGTTCCCGGTGTCCCATTTCTTCCCACACACACCTCAAAGGATCTTCCCACAGCAGATGAATGCAATTTCAGTTTAAACACACCATTTCTGATTAGGAATGTAACACTGGCTGTCTCCTCCTCGAGCACCACCCATCTTCCCACAGCCTCTTCGTTTTAATATCGTTTCACACCAAACCTGCAAGTAAAATGGCATCAGTAGGTCCAGCACCAGAACAAAGTGCTCCTGTGCAAGTACCAGGTACCAGCAGCGGGGTAGGAACATGCTGTGTCCTGCCTGACACTTCGCTGTCACAAGGGTCTATACAGCTGCCCCTACACCCCCCCCCCCCCTTCTTCAGAAGGGAGCTCAAAAAAGAGGCATTAATTAAATAAAATTATCACTACCGTGGGAAAGAACAGGAAGCTTCCAATAATGAGCCATTTAGCTCTGAACAGTTTCAGTCAGCCTGCAGATGTGTAAAACCCACTCACAGATGATGCCTCAACAGTCACCAACACAACAAGCAAAGCCAGCCAAAAAACAAGCAGTGAAGACCCTACGTTTGGTGGAACAGAAAGGCACCTTGACCTGAACCCCAGAACGCAGGCTGCTCCCTGCCAGTAACAATCCCTTACCACTGAGGACAGAGAGCAAACAGCCTTCGCCGCTCACGCTGCAAGGTAAACTGGTCTTAACAGGCATGAAACATCTACTTTATACAACATAACACAAACAATTTGATTTATTTTTTTGTTTCCACATGGAAGACACCACCTACAGAAACTGAAATTACCTACTCTGCCCTCTCAGAGCTGCCACCCACCCTAAATCCACTCTGACCTTGGAGGACACTTTTTCATGGCCTGCTCTGCCACCTGAGCAAAAGCAAATCAGCTCAAAGGACACTCGATTGAAACATTCTGGTCTATTCTGAAAGGAAAGACTAGGTGTGTCCAAGAAATCTGTATGACTTATGATATAGGATCATCTTTCAGAGCATCAGTCAAGAGGAACATGTGGCCAAATTTCACCCTGTTAATGTAACATCACACTATGGAGTTCCAACCCTTCATCTGTTTTCTGGTTCCTGAGTGATCCAACCCTACAGATGCTGACTCCATCCGACACCTGGGACCTCCCTGGAAGGCCACAGGAAGGGACACAAAACCAGGCAGTAGGGGAGACTTTGGAGCAGAACCTGTCATTAAGCTAAGACCAGGGCACGACAACCTCATACCAAGTCACTTACGACACAAACTTGTCTGAAACATAAATCTAACCTACATTTGGGTTGGACTATCAAATCCTATTTGAATAGAAGTTATCAATTCTTGCAATAACTTTCCTCGGCAGTACAAGACTTCTAGGGAAGGAAGCTGAAAGGGACACTGAAATACAGCGATGGTCACATGGTTAGATGCCATTTTTTCGACCTGTAAGCTGCAAGGCTCAGGCTGATCAAAGGCTGTTTCTATTTCAACAGATTTATATAAAAAGTATACCCACAGATACTTTTATTTAAATATCCTTCTTGCTCAGAAGCTATTAATGAAAGTGTATCTTTAATCCTTTCTCTCCTGGTATAATATTTCAACAGTTTTTCATTTAACCAAACCAGATTTTTTATTTTTTTTCCAGTCTAACATTAGTGTTGGGAGACACTAAACTGGATCAGTTAGACTCAGTTAGTCGTCTCGTACTCGGTTCTTGCTTCCACGTTTCCAAATGCTCAACAATAAACATTCAACAATGATAAAGCAAAGGAGTTAAATGTGTGACTTGCCCCAGAGCTCTAACCTTGCTGTACAGCTGCAGAGGATGAATAACCTACACCTACCTCTAACTGTGCAGCCTTAAAGACAGTCACCCATTCTAGGAAAGGTTTTACCCATAAATATGGTGCCTCTCTTCTCGAACTAATGCAACCTATCAATTGTATATGTAGGATTGAAATAAATTCCTCTTCATGACTTTATGCTCTATTGAAACATTTCCATTATCTGAAATACACTGAACTTGATTATATTTGCAAGACTGGCAGTGGAGAGTGGATTGTATTTTCAGTCTGCTGAGTAACAGCCATGAGCTAAAACAGCCGAGTCCCATCCCAACCTGTGCTTTAGGAGCAAAAATTCAGGTCCTTCTCTATCCTCTCCACACTTCTGATGCCAGGATATAATTCAAGGAGAAACCCGTTTGAGAGGTGGACTTTTTAGGACATTAATTTATACCCAGAGATCAGTCTAGGAACCCAATTAGTCTCAAATCCTGGCTGCCACCAGACTTCAATACTGCAGCAAATAAAACCCCTCGCACAAGTTTTAGCATCTGAACAAGACAGGCTGGATCCAACAAGACAGCTCAGCACGATTAACTCTTCTTTCTAACATCCTTACTTGTTCTGGCCATTAGGTGTCACGTTTCCAGGATCAGAAGCTTTTGCAAAGTGCTAATACAAACGCCCAAGTAAAAATTTGATCCTGGGATTTACGAGCACCCCTTTGAGAAGATGCTTTCATTAAAATTCTGGTAATTTCCTATTACCTACTGAACAAAAGAGTAAAAGCAAATCAGTAATTACTTCAGAGCTCAGCATAAAATGAACTCAGGTTGTACTCTAACCACCGTGCCTGCTAGATCCTCTCAAAAAAGCCCAAACTCACCTCAAATCAAGGACAAAAAAACCCAACGAAAATCCAGACACAGCCACGGGACCTGCCCAAGTTTTAAAAGTCTCTCTTGAATCTGCTTCTGCAGAATTAAACACACAAAGCTTCTGGAAGCGCTCGATGTTTAACATTAATCTGGCTCATCAAAAATGAAAGTGATAACACAGTAAGTTTCTCCTATTATCCTAAAAAATAGAAAGTACTGATCAGGATCCCCAGCCAGACCCAGCTGAGTGAGCCCAGCAGCGCTCTCATGAACTGATCCCAGCGAGGCTGAAAGTAACACCGGGCCAAGGGGAATTCTGAATTTCAAACAGCTACAAGTAAAAAAAAAAAAGAAAAAAAAACAGATTTGAACTTCATTTACATTCAAAAGACCCACTTCCTTTTCTCTCTTCCTTGTTCCTGTTCTCAGAATATTGGGATTCCTCTTGAAAGTGGGGTTTTTTGGCTCTGCAGGGCTGCACAGAAGCAATCTGTTCTCTAAAGACCAAGTACAAGTTCAAAGCGTCACCAACTACACGCGCACGGTACAAGAAAAAACACTGCAGTCTACAGTACAAACAAATGTTTAGAGTTGTTTATGTCTAAGACTATGATTCAATATACAATTAAAACTTTTATGTTAGAGCGTGTCCACGTGTTAGGCTATTGACACCTAATTACATTTCTTTTTTTTTTTTAGCCCCAGTCCTCTGACCGGATCTACAGCCATAAGATGTATCACACATTGTCTTTGTCCGTGTATTTTCAGCTTACAGTTTCAAATATAAACCACTTTGATAAACTACATAAACATTGGTCTCCAAATAAAAGCATTAACGTGTCACCGGAATTACACTGTGCTAGTAATTTAGTCCATTTGGCACGCAGTCCTTTCAAAATCTTTAGCAAAGCTACTTACCCTAAAAACGGCCACACCAGAGCCAAGACACGTGCTGACAGACACCGCGCTCGGCTTCCTTCGAGCCCTCAGAAACACAACTCTTGGGTCTGGCTGCACCGGCTGCACCTACTCAACGTCATCAAGGTTTGCGCCCTACGTGGTCCCTCGGTCAGACCAACTACACCCTTCTGAACAGTGAAAAAAGTCCGTAAGAAATATCTGCTCGTAAGAAGTCCGACGTGTTTTTCCGTGGACGATCTTAGCCTGATGGAACACAAACGCTCCTCTCCTCCCGGCGCGTAGAAAATACTGCGCACGAAAACAGATTATTTTTAGCAGCAGTGTGCGCGAGCACAGCACTTCCTGTCGACTCCACCTTGAAGAACGACAGTCGCGCTCTCATTCGCGCTTCCAAACCCAGGATTTCACAACTCCCGCTACCCGGCCCAAGAGAGAGAAGGAAAGAACGAGCTGCTAGAACTGCGAGGGACAATCTCCCAGGTTCTACCTCGACATTAAAAGCTTTTGTTGCAATATGTTGTCAGTCTTCAGGCGATCACGTCAATAAATCGATGGCATTTTTTTTCTGCCACAATGGGGAACAGAACGTTAAATGGTTTTATTTATTACACTGATCTTTTCCATAGCAACAGGATGTGAACATGGCATTCCCAGCGTAATGAAGTCACTATAGCAACGTGAGAATGATGTCAGAATAAGCAGACAGAGTTTTGTACTTCAGACACGGCGAACTGCACTGCTTCTGCACATTAAAAAAGTCACAGATAGCACCAAGGCAAGGGAGCTCCATCTAAAACTTCCTTTTAAGTTGCCTCATCTCGGGTAACTTCTCATTAAAGGCACAGACCTTGACTGCAAACGCACAACTTTCTGTTCCTCCGTCGCTTCGCCCGTCACTGCCTAAAAGTCTCACAAATTCCCACAGTAAACCCTTTCAGAACCTGAGGGATCTGCCAGCACCGGTGAGAGTTAATGACGTAGCATTTCAGTAAGAAAATACAGCAAAAATCACAACGGTGAAACACTTGACGGTAGAGAGCGGCTCTCAGCTAAACAGCCGATCTCCTCGACTTAACTCTTCAAAAAATCTGGTGTCTCTTTTTACCTGGAGCAATATTACTACTCAGGCAGAATCACAAAAGAGACAGAAATCACAGAGAGCTGGTGTAATACTCCGAAGGCAGACAGGCATTTTCAAGTCAAATTACTATTTCAAGAAATATTATCTCCCTCGTTAAGCTACTGAAAGGAAAAAACCCAGAGTTTTCACGGTCTGCCCTTCCTGTTTGCAGTTCTCTCCAAGTTGTGAGCAAAGCAAAACCCAAGAGCAGATTCCAGTTCTGCGTCCGTTGGTACCGACACGGCGTGTCCAAACCCCAGCCCTCCCGCTGAGAATGCTTCACAGAAATCCTTGCACCAAAACCACCCGTGTTGTAGCTCAAATACCGTAAGCAAAGGCACCAACTCATGAAAAGTATCTAAACGCAAAAGTTTCCTTACACAAAGAACAGTTTCTCTTTAAAGTGCCTCTTTAAAGCAACTGAAGGAAGTGCAAGAAACCATTTCAGAGCTTCAGAGGTCTAAGACAACTGGGCCCTGGGGACTAAGATGGACCAGTGCACTGCTCCAAATGGTTCATGAGGGGCTGCTCAGCACCTATTTTGACCACCAAGCCACTCCCTTGGCCTGGCTCATCCCACCTGCCTCCTGCCATGCTCGGTGCAGAGCAGCGGGTGGCTAGCCAAGGCTGGCCCTCACCCTGTCGCCCGCCTGGCCCTGCCCGCCCGAACGCCACCCGCACCCCTCCGGCCTCGCTCTCCATTTACCTCCAGTGGTCTTCGAGGACGACAGCGGGAGAGTTTTTTGTGCCCCTTTACATCTCGGGGAGCAGATCCCCTCGAGCCCGGGACGCCCGGCGCACACCTGACTATACGAAAGACCGAAAGAATTTTGGTTATTTCCCGAGGCACGGTGACTCCCTTCGCTGCGCCGAGGGCCAACCGCCCCCGCCTCGGCCCCGGCAGCCTTCCCTCACCGACAGCCCCGGCAGAGCCGCACAAGATGG
>JAAGNO010010885.1:0-11367 GCA_033439905.1 Ceryle rudis
GACAACCGACCTGCTCGCCCGCCCCACCGGCGCCGCCACCATCCCGTCTCGCCGTCGCTCCGCGCTTGCCCCGCCCCCCCCCGCGCCAGGGCCTGCCCCCGCCTGCGCTCCGGCCGGCGGCGGGGGCCGGGTTCGGCCGCTTGCTGGGGCTCGGTGGGCCGGGGCTGCTGCCGGCTGTCACTTGGCTCGGCCTCTGCTGCCACCGCCGCCGGGCTCCGGCGTCCTCTGCTTTACCCGTTAAGTCTCGCACTCTTTTTCGCGTCTAGTTTAATTTGTTTTCTACCGCTTATTGTATCGGAGCGTAGCGGAGGAAGGGAGAAGGTAGGGGAGCTCTAGTTTCACTGTTGTTTTTTCGCCTTGTACGGGAAAAACCGCCGAAATCGGGTTTTTCTGTGAAGCTGTTCAGGTTCTGGCTGCTGTTGGCCTCCCGAGCCCCGGCCGTGCCGGCCAGAGGCAGGGCTGGCCCCGCTCCCCTCGCAAAGCGGGTCAGGCTTGTGACGGTGCTTTTAAAGTTTAAATGTACCCTCCGATTGTGCCTGTGCTGTGGGCTTCCTGCCCTTGGACCGGGGCTGGCCGGGCCTGGCTGGGCAGAGAGGACCGGGATCGCTCGGTGCCTGCCCGGTGAAAGTGCTTCTTATATCCCGGGGTAACAGCTGCCCCAAGCGTTCTCTGGCTTCGTTGGTGCCATTCATGCGGGCTGTTGTGGGCATAAAGGTTTTTATGCTGATATGACTGTGGCTTTTTTTCTGTGGATGTAGTTTTCGGTGATATAATGCCTACTGTTGATGTAGTTTTTCTGGAATAGTTGTTCTCCTTCTGTCTTTGGGTATCAGCTGTATCTAAGCAGCCAGGCGTCTCCTGGCACCCTGTGTACATAGAGGTTTATGTGTCAAATAGCTTCATTGTGTAGATGAGCACTCCAGTATCTTGCAATTGAAACTTCACAACTTGACCAGTCAGTTCTGTGTTTTAGTCATCTTAAACTACTTCAAGAGCATACTGTGACCAAAAGCATAGATAGTACTTGTGGGACAAACGTGTGTAGAGCTGTGGTCGGGCGATTGTTGATTGTTCAGTGTGTGAGCTCAACACGTTCTGTCAGACTGCGTAGACAGGAGAGGTTAATGTGAACTCTTCGCTATCCCGTATCACTCTGGTTGCTACAACAGTTTCATTAGGTAATGCTTTAGATAATTAAATGAGGGTGTGGCCACGTGAACACTGTAAACTGTGGAAGGCTTCGGTTTCTGTGAGTGACGCTACTTTACACAAAAGCATGCTGCGGCCACTAAATAGAGTGACATAATTTATGTAATAATGATGTGCTTCTACAAGGGGCCAGGGTACTAAGGAAATTATACTGCTGATTGGTGTAGGTCTTCTGGTAGACTTCATAGGCTAGGTGAGGGGGTAACTGAAATAATGTGATTTTAAAACTATAAACCACTTTGTTTGCACAGATTTGTGTTACTAAGCTTTAGTCCATAGCTTAAATTTGCCACTGTGGCACTGGGAAGACTTGACAGGTAGGAGAGTCCCAATGTAGATGGTGTCTTTCATGTCTTGGAATAACTTTATCAGCAATTTCTGCCACCATAGTAAAAGCATCCCTTAAATGGACTTTTAAGACCCTTTAAAAGTCTCACCTTGGAATCACTACATCTGCTCTAAAGGTTTTGTTGACTTGGGTATAATGAACTATCTCCTTGCACCCCCTCTACCAGACATACTGCTGGTTTCTGCTAAGAATCTTATGTTGTTATCAAACCTGTGGATAAAGTCATTACTATGATTAGTCTCTGTGACTTTAGTGTGCCCAGATGACGCTCTAGTCCTATTAAAGTTAGGCATGCATTTGAAGTGAGGAACGTTAGTGCACGTAGCATTAGATCTGTTTCACATTGCAGTATCTACGGCAGTTGAGTGATGCTGCACAATGTAAGGTGGGCGAGGATGATGTTCTGCTGATGCTTCTCTTCCCCTGCTTTGCCCAGTTCTGGTGTTGATGGGGCAACCCGATTTGATTCAAAAAACTGGGAAAAAACTAACCCCCCCCCCCCCCCGAAAAAAAAAGAAAAAAGGGTGAGTGATTTTCTGCTGCATTAGTGAGTGGAAGTGGCTGGTGGATGAACTCTGCATCTGTTGCAGAAGAGTGGCAAGACTGCTAGGGAAAGTAGGGAGGCATATATGCGTGCCTTCATCACCACTGAGTTGCTAAATCCACTCAACTCTATCGTAGAAGTTTTCATCAATAATGTGACTTTTTTTATTGGTACAGCAGTGCTGTTCAAACTGTGCTGCTGATAAACTTGTATAATTACAGAATCACAGAATTATTGAGGCTGGAAAAGACCTCTGAGATAGATCAGCAAGTCCAGCCTATGAGCTATCACCACCACATTGGCTAGACCATGGCACTAAGTGCCACGTCCAGTCTTTCCTTAAACACCTCCAGGGATGGTGACTTCACCACCTACCTGGGCAGTCCATTCCAGTGTCTGATCACCCTCACCGTGAGGGAGTGCTTCCTAACATCCAACCTAAAACTCCCCTGGCACAGCTTCAGGCCATGCCCTCTCATCCTCTCACTGGTTGCCTGGGAGAAGAGCTTGACCCCCACCTGAGTACAACCTCCCTTCAGGTACTTGTAGAGAGTGATGAGGTCTCCCCTGAGTCTCCTCTTCTCCAGATCCCTCAGCCTCTCCTCATAAGACTTTCCCTCCAGTCCCTTCACCAGCCTCGTCCCTTTCCTCTGGGCCCGCTCCAGCACCTCAATATCTTTCTCGAAGTGAGGGGCCCATAATTGCACACAGAACTTGAGGTGAGGCCTCACCAGCGCTGAGTACAGGGGCAGAATGACATCCCTAGACCTGCTGGCCACACTATTCCTGATACAGGCCAAGATGGCGTTGGCCTTCTGTGCCACCTGGGCACACTGCTGGCTCATGTTCAGCCAGTACCCTGGGTCCCTCTCTGCCAGGCCGCTCTCCAACCACTCATCCCCCAGTCTGTAGAGCTGCAGGGGGTTATTGTGGCCCAAGTCTAGAACCCTGCACTTGGTCTTTTTGAATTTCATACTGTTGGCCTTGGCCCATCCACCCAGCCTGTCCAGGTCCCTCTGCAGTGTCTTCCTACCCTTGGGCAGATTGACAACCCCTCCCACCTTGGTGTCATCTGTGAATTTACTAAGAGTAGACTCAATCCCCTCATCCAAGTTGTCAGTAAAGATGTTGAAAAGAACTGGGACTAGTACGGATCCCTGGGGGATACCCCTGGTCACCAGACGCCAACCAGATGCAGCACCATTCACCACCACTCTCCGGGCCTGGTCATCCATCCAATTTTTAACTCGGTTAAGGGTGCACCTGTCCAAGCCATGGGCTGCCAGCTTTTCCAGGAGGCTGCTGTGGGAGATGCTGTGTCAAATTCATGGTATTCAAACCAACATAAGCTGTGTGAATATGAGAGCAGGTATAGTGGAGTGATAATGATAACAGAAGGCTTTTGGTAGTTGAGTACAGAGAGAAAACTTTCCAAGTACTGTTAATATATCAGGCATGTGACAGGATCAGAATGTATGAGTGTAAAAATTCATCCGTAGATGGAAGTGCTTGGAAGAGATACCTGTATCGTTGTGCTAATGATATAATAGACTTTAATGGACTACTAGAATGAGAATAAAATTCCTTGTATGCGTAAGTCTGAAATCATTGTCAATATACTGGAGAAAGAATAGAGCAAATAAATGAACTAACCCATTATACTAGGTTAATTGAAACATACTGAACGCTAACAGAAATTCCGGCTGTGTTTGAGCTTCAGTAAGAACACTCCTCACTGACGGCAGAATTTCACTCTAAGTCCATGGTGAAAGAGTGTAAAAGTTTAAAAAACAGTTACATTTTTCTCTGATGTTTTCCAGTCATATTACCATGCTGTGTTATGTTTGCTAATAGAAAATACACTGGGTGGAATTGTCATACTGAAACAGAAGAGTCTGGATTTAGGGTTTAGGCACTTAAAGCTTTTAATATGATGGAATTATTTAAATATGAGAAGCTATGTTATTGCTGTTTTTTACTTAGTACAAGAAAAAGTGTTCTTGGCAGAGTCCCGGTACATCTCTCTTTAATGCCAGGTCAGAGGCTACACTGGTGGTCACTGCTCTGCTTGTTGTGGGGTTTTGGTTTGGGTTTTGTTTGTAGTAGGTTTTTTGTTTGGTTTGATGTGTCATGTTGTTATTGAGACATTTTTGAGACACTACTTCTGGGTTCACTTTCAGAGCAAAGGCATCAAACTTGAGAGAATGACATTTTCCCTGAAGTTTTCATGCACTTTATTCTGCTTTGAAAGAAAGTAGTGATCAATCTGCAGTTGTCACAATTGCAGGTGGTGTTGATGCTCTGCTTCTGTGTCACTGGTGTTGCAGAGCAGTTGAAAGCTGTTGTCTTAGACACTCAAAATTGTCAGGTCTGGTTCTTGCACTTGGCTGAGAAGATTCCCTGCAAATTCTAGGAAGACTCTCTCCCAGTGGAGTGTTCCTGGTGAAATGGATGGCGGATGCTGGCCTTTTGAAGACAGGATTTGTTGAAGAATTTGAGCACATTCTGCTGAATGGATTTATTATGGGCTGCAAGAATTGAAATCGTCTAATGTGCAGTTTCTAGTAACTGGAGGTGGAATGAGTGAACTTTTTTACGAAGGTCAAGGAAACAAATGCAGGAGTTTTTTATTTGTTCTTGAAAATAGGGTATGTCGCTTATTTTATTTCCTGTCATAAATGCCAAGATCTTTGAAGTCAAAGAAAGTGCAGAGCTCCTCAGTGGATCAGCAAACCCTCATGTGCATCTCCTTAATAAATGGATGCGTTCTCAGTGCCTTTGTACTCGGGTTTCTTCCCAAACAATGAATCGAGTTACGCTGGCTGTCACAACATTCATTTCAATAGATTTCCTCAGAGTACCTCTTAGCATGTGACACAGCAGAGTAAGACATTCAACGCATTTTACTTTCAGTGAAACTGCTTGATCCATTTTTTTTTAGTCCCAGGTGTTTTTTCATCACTTGTGGTGAAGCAGAGACAGTTTTGCAAGTTGCGGTGTCTTCTCATAGGAGAAGGCATTGTAAATGTCCACCCTCAGCATGTAGTTGGAGACAATCAGACTCGGTAATGTTTCATTTATAGAAAAATCTTCACTGTAGTTTGGACGTAAATCTAGTAGCTGACTGTTGCCTGTGATTTAATCTTAGAGCTCATGAAACATATTCAAATTTTTCTATTATTTTTTCTGACATTTCATGGATGTATGACTGTTGATGTCATTTATCTTCATGGTTAACAGAAGTAGTGACTTGTGCTTTGAAATTCTTTACGGTTTTTCTGTTTGTGTGTGGTGTATCTCGACTGCTTTTTTTTTTTATACTACCTTAATACCCCTAAAAGCTTTTTTCAGTTTTTCTAGCTTAAGATCAAATTTTATTAGTATATTTCTTTTACTTTTGAAGCTTTTTTTTTTGTTTTAGTAATTATGTTCCAAATTTATAATGATTGGAATGTGAGGAGTTCTGGTATATTTACTGCTTGAATTACAAGACAAAATTCTGAATATTATGCAAAATTTTACTCCTTCAGAGCACCCAACATTCACAAGCTCCTTGGGCATTGTTGATATTTGTTACTTTCAGGTCTTTCTTGCATGAGCCGTACAAATTTATATCCATTGTCACTGCATACAGCCCTCTGGGGTGCGGTGCAACCTGGACTGGTACAATATTTCCAAAAAGTCAACTAGTATTAGCAGCCAGTCAGATTAAATACCAGCAAAACTACTTATAAAGGTAGTATACCTATAAAGTCTGAATAATTTGAACCCAGTGCCTCTTTAGCTCAGCACCACTTAACAATGATGAGAGGAAAAACCCCCAACTTCACAGCAGAAATAATTTTGTAGGAGCCAAGTAGAGTTTACAGACTTGAGATAATACGGTGGAGAAGTGTTAAGACAGAAATTTGTGTCTGCAAAGCATTGTGAAGTTGGACTTGTGCATGGACCTTTCAGAACTTTTGCCCCTGAAATACCTTTAATTTGAAGGCTTATTGTATAAATGAGCATTGAAAGAAGGTGAGGGGAGGACCGATGTGATTCTGCAGAGTCAGCTGTAGATTCTGGAGACGTGGTGTTTTTTTGACAAACGTCATACATTTGTTCGTTCCACTGGAACAGTCCTGAGCAAGGTCAGTAAAGTCACCTGCATCGTATTGCTTTGAGAGACAGTTTTCTCAAAATATGTTGAGGCAAAAAAAAATTAAAATTAAAGCTCATAAACATAACCAAAAATAGACTTAAAAATATATTATGGCTATTTTTACCTCTTATTTAAATGGGATAATGTAATATGGTAAAAGCTTGAATTCCAGAAAAATGAGTAAGTAAAGGTTTTTCTATTCCAGACTCAAGAGTATCATCATAAATTGTGTTCAGTGGTATTTGAGGAGATGTGGAAAGTGTTTCTGGCATCTTTAAATAGAAATTCCATCACTTTCAGTGGGCTGGTGCAGAAAAATAGTTTGCTTGACTAAGTCTGATTTTGTCTGTCCACTTGTGTGTGTCTGTTATTGCAAGTAATGTAGAACTGTACCTCTACGGACAGGAGTTCCAGAGGGTCTTTAGGCTTCAGAAGTCAACTCTCCATTATTAGTACATGGAAACTTAAAATACTTTTGTAAAAAAAAAAAAAACAAAAACCCACTTTTATTTGTCTCTGTGACCCTTTCCCTTACAGACAAGTTGTGTGAGGTGTTGGTGCAGTGGGACACCCAGGAGTAGGATGTGTAGACTCCTGTGGTATCTCCACAGGACAGAAGGTGGTGAACAGAAAGGTTCTCATTTTCCCCAGTCCCCCTCATTCTCATGGAGGTAAAGGCAATAGCAATTTCAAGCATTTGCTCTTGGGGAATCTTGTAGATTATGATACATGACAGTAGCTAGTACAGGACTGGCACTGGTCTGGCTGTTCCTCAGTGTTTTTCCATCCCTTCTCATTCTGCTTGCATGGGGGGTTGTACTTATGATACAACATTGCTAAAACTAATAAAGCAAAAAGAACAAAAAAATCTACTTTCAGACCTTAACAGATTCCAAGTCTACTTCGCTTTACCATGTAATCCCATTGACTTTCTGCCTGAATAAGGCAAGAGAGACCAAGGCATAAAGAAAAGATGGTTTCTTTTATTGGCACTGCTGCCTCATTGTAGCTTAAACTGTGTGAAGTGCTGCCCTCATGCACGGTATACCCAGCTTGTAGCAAAACCTGCCACGTTGGGGCTTAAACATTTAAGCATATCCCATAGAAATTAATCTTAATAATTTATTTCTTTCCCTACTGTTAGCAAAGCTTCATCTTTTCTTTTGTGGTATCCCTTTTATTTGTTATCACTTGTGTTTTTATAAGAAACTATCCATTGTGTTTTTATAAGAAACAAAGTCTTGAAGAATGCTGTTCCCTATGCATACTGAACTGTTGGGTTGTTTTTTTTTTTTTGCATAACCACTGAAAATTAGTGAAAATAACAGTGGCCGATCTCTTGACCACATTCTCTGTCTTCTCTGAATCTATATGATTCAGTTTCCTCTCCCGTTTCCTTGTTTCAGTGCCATGACTTCTGAGTTTCCTCTTTGCTTTTCTTATCAAGATTGTGCTATGAAGGAAAAAAATCATACCGAAGGTGCTTGGAAAACTTTACAATTGGGCCAATATACCATTTTTCTGTTGTTGTTGGTGAATATTTTTGTTTGTTTGGTGGTTTTTTTTTGTGTGTGTACTTTTTTTGTTTGTTTGGGGGTTTTTTTATTATTCTCATTGTGATGATTCTTCAGAAGTTCCTTCAGCTTCTCTCTCCTTCCTGTCTTTCTCTGTTCTCTTCCTTTTTATATCCTGCTTTTCACTGATTTTCTTTCTCTTTTTTTCCCCCATCCTGTTTTTCATGTCTTCACATTTTTGTGTACCTTTGCTAAGCCTATTCTACTTCTACGGCTCCAATTCCTTTTGAAATGCTGTTCTCTTCCTATGTTGACTTGTTATTTTATCTGTTGTACCTCTCAATGCCATTCTTGTTATGTTTAGTAGTAAATGTAGTGCTGGTTTCTCATCTTTTTTATTTGGCAGTAGTTTTCTCTGTTTCCATTTTCGCCTTCTGGAATTTTCTCATGCGCTTTCCGATCTGTCAGTTCTCTTTAGTGTCCTCCTGTAGGAACAGTGTTTGTAGAAGACCGGGTGTTGTGTCCTGTGTCCATACCCCCGGTTTCTTCCAGCATTCTGGGGTATATCCTTCCCTTGCTAGTTTCCTCTTAGGTCCTTGCCTGCAGCAGTTCTGCTGTGCCTTCTCTTGTCTCCTTTTGGGGTGTTTATTGTGTCCTGGACAAATGAGTAAAGAATGAGATGGGCACTTGACGTGGGATTGAAATGGCAGAACACAATGGTGTTTCTGTCTTAACCATTCACCCAAGAAGAGGTTTGGCAAACCAACCTTGAATGAACCTGTGCAGGATATGTGGGGCTACCAGTGAGTGATTAAATAAGCAGGAGACCAGTTCTGCTGATTCCATAGTCTTCCATCTCTTTTCAGCAAACTTTTAAGATCCTCATAACCTTATCCAACCTGCAGATAACTCTTTGCCATCATTGCTGGCTCCCCAGAAGTTCTTTGGCATTTCATCTGTTGCTCTCAATCTCTACATTTAAGCTCTGTATTAAACAGTGATGGATCATTTAACTTAACGCAAAAAAAAAAAATAATAATCTTTTTTTTAAGCAGTCATTTCAGAACCTGACTTTTTACCATGTGGCGCATTGACACAACTTTTGGATTGATGTAAAATGCATTTAAAAATAATCTAAGTTTCCTTTGCATAATTTTTTAATTTAGTATTATTGTCTGATCAATACTAAGTTCAGTGTATTTTAGTATTTAACTGGTCCACTACTCTCCATGCAAGTCCTATAAATAGACATGGCAACTCTGTCTTAATTTCTTCCCTTTCCCTCCACCACCCTCTAGCTCTGCCTTTGATAAAGTGTCTTCTCTGTCTGGTTTAACTTCTCGCATGGACAGTGTGCTGAATTATACAAGTACTTGTTTTTTATAGGGTGCTGCTTATTCGTGCAAGTTCTATAGCAATAGAAAGACACTATTTTAGTAATCTGTAGGAATTCAAAGGTAGGTAGGAATCTATGTGGTTTGTAGGTAGGTTTTAAAAAGGTGATCATTTGCTCTCACCCTTGCAAGAGGGGAAGAGGCACATCTAAAACCCAAATCCTTAGAGTTAAAAAGATTACATTGTGAATAAAAGGTACTGCAGTGTTGCCTTCCCGAGGCTGTAGACAGCTCCAGAATTCTTTCATCATCTTTTTTTTTTTTTCCTTTTTTTTCTTCCTTCTTCTTTTTTCCCCAAACAGCAGCAACATGAGTTAAGCAGAACTGCTGGTGGATCTCAGCTGGCTGTACTGAAACAGTACAAGTCATATTGTACTCTTGGAGCGAGCACTGCAGTTATTCATTAGGAGAAATACAACACGATGCTTTGCGATTACTTCCCAGTTTGTACAGAAAGAAGGAGAGGTTGAGGGTTAAGGAATATGTAGAGTGTATTACAGTACTACAATCACAGGGCATCATAAAATATATAGCTTTGTGTGTGTATAACAACAAGAACAGTTCTAGTCCCTGACTTAACTTCTCCAGCTTGTACTAGTAATTCTAATGATCAGAGTAAATCCCAAGTAATTACTTGGAGGGATACTTAAAAATCCCTTAAAAAATGGTTGCTTGTCCAGAAGTCGTCTTATGCTAAATTTACATATTGGGTGGGGTTTGTTATAGAATTATAGAATCGTTTAGGTTGGAAAATACCTTTTAGATCATCAAGTCCAACCATTAATGTTTACGCTTGGCAAGAAAGTGATAATGGTATGATAGGACAATTCCAGCAGCTCTCAAAATTGGTTCTTTATGGAAAATTTCCCCTTTTTTATTAATATTTGTTTTCTGCTTTTTCTAGCACAACAGCTCATTGCTCCAGTGATGGAGAAGATCAGTTAGATGATTTCCAGGGCAGGGCAGTGTTACGATTCACAGCATGACTGATGTGAGGCACAAAGCTGCAGTTCTGCGTGAATGAGCTCTGCAGCACCTGTCCTAGAAGCAGAGTTTTCTAACCTCACTTGGCTCACTGCCCAAAACTAGATACTTAAAAACCAAAACATTTCCCACTTCTTTATAGAATTTCTGCATTATTGCAGAAATTATTAATTTTTAATTTTTTTAATTAATTATTATTTTTTTGACTGTGTGTATGTGTGGTTTTCTGTACCTGCATATACAAGCTCACATACCTTTTCCACACTCTTTTGAACAGTTACTTGGATTCTTCAAAGAAAGTCAGAATTAGAAGTCTTTTGAAGACCTGTTTTCTTACTATTGGTAGTCTTTCTTGGGGCATAGGAACACTTTTTTTTGGCACAGTTTACTGCCATAAATATGAGTTATATCACTGAATGTGAGGACCAAAATTCACTGATGGACACGGTGCGTACCCTTAAAACCACATAGGATAAAAATCCTTGTCACAAAATATGCAGGCAATGATCTGTTTAAGTAAGCAGTACGCGGTGTTAATTTTGTGGTATGTTTGGTCACCTTGTATCAGAAGATATTTGAATGCCATTTTATGTGGCATACTGTGTAGGGAAGGGAAAGCAGAAGAAATTTCCAGAAATTAAGAAAATAAGAAAAAATTCTATCTGGAGTTCATGAGAGGTGAGAGAGGAAAATGTGCCTGTGTGATTCCTTCAGAGGTCCAGAATGTCCTGTATGAGTCCTGTGGTCACATATTTTTTTCTTTCCATACCAGAAATGTCCTCAGTCTGTTGTGAAGGCAGCTCAGTAAACACGTGCCTCTGGATAGAATCCTCTTGGTGAGAGGCTGGTGGCAGCACTGACTAATCAGTTCTTGTTAGCTAAATGGGGTCCTCTTAAATCTCTTACTAAAGTTACTTTTTTTTCTTATATAGCACTTCTTTAAAGTATGTTACAACTTTATGTATGACAGCCCATCTTTTGCAATGAAAGTAATGAGAAATAACTATTTACTTGTCTCTTCATTTAAAAGTCATCTAAAATACTCTTTCCTGATAGAGTAGCTTTTTTTTTTTTCCTTTTTTTTTTTTTCTCCTTTATTAAAAACTCCTTTGGTGATAGAATCACAGAATGATTTTGGTTGGAAGGGACATTAAATATCACCTAGTTCCAAGCCCCCTGCCATGGGCAGGGACACCTCCCACTAGAGCAGGTTGCTCAAAGCCCCATCC
>JAAGNO010010885.1:15351-27155 GCA_033439905.1 Ceryle rudis
TTTTCTCTGCTCTTCTCTGCTCTTTTTTTCTCTTCTCTTCTCTTCTCTTCTCTTCTCTTCTCTTCTCTTCTCTTCTCTTCTCTTGTAATAGCTGAGCATCAGAGTGGGGTTTTACATGTGGAATTTTGTATCATGCTCCATTTTGAAAAGATATTAAAGAATTTATTCCAAGGGGAATTAGTATTTCATTCAGGCCAAGCATTAAGACTCTGAATGACATGTTGTTACTTTTTTTTTTTTCACAGTAGCCTACTTATAGCAACAAAACCTAATTTAGATAATCTTTTTAAACAAAACTTAATACGCTGATATAGTTTCTGGCCAGAAGGCTATACAGTTCTGCAACATCAACCTCGTGAAGTTGCTTTTGCCTGCAGTTTGATTCTTTATAAAAACGAGGAAAAAAAGTTGTTACCTTAGTGGAAAAATGCTGCAGCTTAAAATCTGAAAATAATATTCTAATTTGCCTTATCTTCAAATTCTAGCTACGTCACATAGAGAACAAATTGGAAATAGCTCCCACCAGCACGGCTGTATTCGATTCTGTCATGGATGCCAAGAAGCCCTCTGCTAGCACTAGCAGGAAAATAAGCAGGAAGGGTATGTACTATTGAGGATGTAGTGGGTAAGGCAGCATAAAGCCGCTGTGTTCGGGGAAAACGCTGTTTCTCCTTCCTGCCCTCAACTTGTCTCCGGCTAATGATCTTTATCCGTGAAACTAATTGCCCAGGAGAGGCTGTTTTCTTCCCTTAGCTTAAGAAGGAAAGTGTGCTGTCAAAGTCACTTTGTTAGAGGGAGTGACAGGACTGTCCTGCACTGTGAGCGAGCAGTGCTTATCCCATTCTGGTACCGTGGTTTTGGAGGGATTTTGAATAACAAATTACACATGCCTATGTTTACACTGGACTAGCTGTTTGGCTTTATTTTTTTTGTTTGTTTGTTTGTTTGTTTTTCCTTAATGTTTGTCAACTGTTACCCAGATATTATGCTAAATCTGACTTCCTTTAGTTCATTTAAGGAGAACATTTGCTTATAAGAAGTAAGCCTTCATTTTAAATATTACTTAGAGCATTTTGCTAGCATGCCCCTGGAGAACAGACAGATCGACCTCTAGTGGCAATACAGTTGACTTTCACGGGTTTAATTACTTATAATTAATGTTTAAATGTTATCATCTCTCTTTAAATATGATCATTCTTTCAAGCACTTCACACCTTGCTCCTAGTTGTTGAAATCATCTTTTTGAAAGAGAGAGGGAGTAATTTAAATGCTATTTTGGAGTCCTTCTTAAACCCAAGAAAAACCACGTCCTTAATTATCCAGCCCCAAGAGCTCTCTCTTTCTAGAGAGATAGGTACATAGAGGATTCTTTGGTTTCTGCTTCAGCTTCCCGATCCTCTAGCCAAAATAAATCAAGCAAGGAGAAGTCGTCACGCAGCCCACTTCGAGCGACCACCCTTGAAAGCAATGTGAAAAAAAGCAGTCATGTGGAATTCCGTGAACCATTGGCTTCATACAGGTTAGTGGTGGGACAGTTAATTATTCTAAGAAAAATAAGCTAAGATCAGAATTAAGCTAATTGTGATGTTTTTGACACCTTCTCAAAAATTGATGTGCTTCCTCCCCTCACCCACTCTCATGAGCAGCCTGTGGTGTTGGACAAAAGTGTCCTTCTTTTTTTAAAATGTTACAGATTTATGTTTTGTTCAGTGGACGCGAGTTTAAAGTCAAATGTGTTGAAATGGGGCCAGATCATCAAGCTGATGTAGCTGTGGCCTCAGCGGCCTGGTAGCTTTGATACGTTCTATGTTTCTATACATATAGAAACGTGTTTCTGTATGTATTAGTTTCAGTTATAAGGATCAGAAAGAGTATCTCCTTGTGCTCTGCCGACTTTGTTTCATTAGTTCTTCAGTATGTGTTCCCAAATGCATTACCGTAAGAAAGACAGTCTAGAGCAAGAATAACTAGTACTAAAGATGCATTCAGTTTTTGTCTGAGAAACCCAAATAAGAACAGTTGTATTGGGGAGAAAAAGTGGCACAGCATATTGTAAGCCATAGAACATGGTGAGGTGTGAGGAATGCAGGAAAATATGGATAGCCTGTTTTTCTTAGCCTACATTAAGTACAGTAGTGAGTATAAGATGCCTCAAAAGCTTCCAGAAAGAGAACCTGCAGCAGAAATAAACTAGTTTTAACTTGCTGTAATATCAGATCCTAGAAGACTTATACCATAACTTCTTCAATTTCTTGTGGTTTTTTAAGCAGTGTGTGTTCTTTGCACAGGCCTTATCCCTGCTGACTAGCTTGGCAGGGTTCATAATCATTTTTATTGGATTATAACACATACTCTGCATTTTTTTCTGAATGTTCTCCCAGTGAAGTCAAATTGTTGACTGATTGGAGTGGAGTTGGGACAGTGGCTTTTTTTTTTTTTTTTTTTAATTCTACAACATCTCTATTAATAGTTGTTAACCTAACATCCACCTTTTTGGTCTCCTTTTCCACGTCTTGTGTCAGCTGTGAGGTTCTTCTCCTTCTTTCTTGCACGGGAGGCTGATTTGGATCAGTTGTGGAATCTTGGGTCAGTTTTGTTAATTGGACAGCCCTGTTTACCTTCTCTGGAATAACTTCTATACATCAACCATATCGTTTAAAAACATCTAGTAAATTTAACAGACTTCAGGGAAAAGAAGAAAATGAGAGCAGCTAGACTCAAACTGTTATATCCAATTGGAAAGAATAGCTTTCTTAACAGTAAGAAGACTCTGTGGCACTGGGAGGATTAATCTGGGGATTGCCGTCAGAGCTGCTAAATTAATACATCACTCCTCTGAGAACAGTCTGTGGTCAATGCTTAAAGTGTGCACAGGAAAACAAAACTAGACCAATGGGTAGAACAATCTATGTGTGTGTATATTTATGTATACTTTTGGTGAAATTCTCTGCAGTTGAACTGCTGAGCATTTATGTTGATTGGTGGTGATAACTACACTATATAACAGGTTTGTGTTACTAGAGAAAGAGAGGAAGGCTATTCAACAATGGCAATGTTATGACCTGGCTTAGATGAGTTCTTTAAAAATACTTGCTGAAAAAGCAAGCCAGGTAGCTTAGGTGCCAGATTTTCACATCTTCAGACCCTCAATGGGAAAAATATTAAATACATTTTTGTCCTCTTAACAACATAGGTACCATAAGTCTATTAAAATACAGAATCTGGTTTTCTGTGGAAAAAGTGCCAAGAGATCCTTAGTTTGTTGAATTTCTAAGCTCTTGGTAAGCTTTACATTTGTTGGGGTACATCCAGTTCATTCTGAAGTTCTTGGCCAGGGGCTTGCCTTTTTAATGCTGAAATACAGGGCAGGGTATTTTTTGGTGCAGTTTTGTTTTCTCAGCTAATGAATGTGCTGTCTAGGAGCTGTGCATGTGTGCATTGCTTTGTTTTAGAGAACGGGTATTAATTATGCTTAAGTTTTACACTTAGTTTTTATTTAAAGCTTTTTTAAATTGAAAGATGACATTACTGCTTGCTGATTTTCTACGTGCCCTAATTTCAGCTCTTCAACTCTGTATGTAGTCCTGTTCAGGCAGAGAGTACAGAAAATGAAAATCTGAACAGAAACCTTTTTCAGTTTTGTCAGACTTGCACTATTAAATATGTGATGATCAAACTGTAAAAGAATTTACCTTTAAAATGGAAACAAGGCATAGAAATTAATTCTTTTAGTTGATGAACATGCTGATTGCTGGATGAAGGTCTTAACAGTTGTGATTCTGATGATGACTTTCCCCCCCCCATCTCTTCCATCAGGGATACATACAGTTCTGTGTCTTATCACAGTTCTAGCCAACTTGAGGCCAAGCAACTGCTTTCTAGTTTGGACCTAAGTGAAGCAGAAGGGAAGTCTGAAATAACAGGCCGTATGATACGTGACCGAGATGAGCGGAATCTACACAGCAGAGATTTTGAAAGCCCATCTTCTTCTGTGGCAGATGGGACTGTTGTTAGGTATTTGAATGACCGACCAGCAATTGATGCCTTGCAGAATAATGAGGCATTTCTTAAGGTTGCAACACCTCCAAGACTGGAAGAGGAAAAAAATAGTGGCTCCAGAGGAGATGAGGGTAGCACTAAAATTCCTTCGAGTAACACATCCCAGGACAGTGAACTGAAAGTGTCTTCCCCTTCTGCCATGAGTACTTCTAGTGCTCATAGGCTGGAAATCTTGAAACGGCGGCAGCATGATGCCAAATTGGAGAAGCTGAAGGAGCGGATTCGAAAGCAGTGGGAGCATTCTGAAGAGCTGAGTGGCAGAGGGCAGCACACGGGATATGCTGAGCAACCTGTCGTCATCACAAATGTGGAGAATGCCGTGACTCCCAAAGTCAGGAAGGTGGCGACTGCACCCGCTGCTCCATCATACAGAGGTACAGGATCCCTTCCGTTGTTTATACATGGTGTAGGAGTGGAGTTTGATTCACTGAGCAACATGTCAGGGCACGGACACGACTCATAGCTGTGCTTGGGCAATCCTGCGGTGGATAGCATGGATTGATCACAGCTATGAACGAGAATGAAGTGTCATTCTTGCCAATCTACCAAAGTGTGGATTCTTTTGAAATTCTTCCTGTGTCTTCTAATGAATTACTATAAAAAATAAGCTCTCTGTATTAGTGTTTGGGTTTATTTCAATATGTTGTTTGTTTGTTTGGGGTTTTTTTATGGTCCTAGAGCTGATTGCAAAAACCTTTCATATTAATAAAAATCTTTTCTTCACCCAGTCTGCTGTTTTTCAACTGTGAGTGAGTGCCCGACTGGTATATTGCTTTCTTCTAATGCAGCATGAGAAATTCAAGTAGATCCTTTCTTACTTGGCTGTTTCCCACCCCTTCCACCCTGAAAAAGCTTTATTTACATTTTCTGCAGTTATTTTAAACCCTTAAATTGTTTACTTTCAGGTTTCAATCCTGCTGAAACAAAGATTCGCACTCCAGATGGGAAGATCTGGCAGGAGCAGGAATTTCACATGAGTCGGGAGCTGTATAGAGATATAGCACTCCAGTTAAAAGGTGAGACACAAACCGAATGGATTAAAGCCGCACAACCTTCTCTGTGAGACGTTCATTTTGCACAAGTCTATAAAGTCATGGAAACAAAAAATTGAGGCAATGAGTGTTAAATATATTTCACTTCTCTCCACAGGAGTAATTTGTTGAACACTAAAATGAATTTAAAAAAAAAAAATCATCCTCCCCATTCTCTTATTAAAATACTTTTAATAGCAAACCAGTACTGAAAAGAATCAAATGATGGCTTTTCTTGGAAATGGGAATTCATTAGAACAATTTTTGTTTAATTTTGTACCATTTTTATACATGTTTACCTGAAGGAATGTAATTGGCTTTCCAGACCACTTTTTGTTTTCATGAAACATATATTATCTCATGGGAGCAATTAGGTTTTTAAAATTATTATTATTTTTGTTCTCATTTTTAACACCATTAGTGACGTGTGTACCATATACAGTATGTTGAAGCCTGAATTCTACTGGTCTTGAAGCTGCTGTGGGAGTTGTTAGTGGTTTAGTTGGAACATACAGGTAGCTAAAGGGGAGGTGGGTGGAAAGTGGCTGGGAAGTGGTGGAATCTGCTGTGGAAAGTGGCTGGGAATACTTATTTAAAATGGAGCAGGTAGCAGTAAAAGGGTATGCCTTCAGCTGTGTGTGGTGGAGAGATTATATGGCATTAGGTTGGTTTAATATCTCTGAACTTCTACAACTTTATTGCTTTATATCAGAATTACCAAGTCTTGAAGTTCTTGGAGAAATTTGTGTCCCTGAGATTTGTACACATGGACTTTTTTAGAGATCTTCCCTGAATTGCCTGAGGTGGGGGAGAACAGCTAGATCAGAAGATGATTTAAGAAACCTTTTAAATAATTTAGATTTTATCTCTTCTGCAGCTCCTTCAGTATTGTAAGGCTTGGATAGGATCTGGGAGGGGAGACTGTGTAACATTACACTGGTAAATTAACAGAATGTTACCTCTGGGGTTTGTTCCAAATGAAGGTGTCAGAGGGAATGTCAAATACTAAAAGCCTAGAAAACTGTACTCATTCCTCTTTGCTTAATAGTCTTTTGGAAAATACAAAATATTGTTGCTGCAAAATGGCAAAACAGGAAAAAATCTTTTTAGGAGATGAGCTCCTTTAGCAACACAGTACTCTGATACTTAAAACTATGAGCAAAGATGATAAAAAGTTGCTTACATTTGCATGACAGTTACACTGCTAAAAGACCAAAACAGTAATACCTGCTTTTCTGTTTTCATATGTACTGCTCTGAGACCTGGTCTATTAATTTTTCATTCTGGAAAACTGTAATACCATTGGCAACTCTTTTCTCTGGGTGATCTGGGGTAGGATGCCCAAGTGTGTCTTTTGATCTGTGAGACTGGTTAGTGATGAGGGCTCTAAGGTTGAATTGCTTTTGACTGACTGAGCTGTGCGAGGGGGGAGAGAGCAGATGAATAAAAAGGAAGAGACAGAAGATAACCCCCCCTGAGAACCTCTAGTTGGGCAGCTTAAGAGTTTGCATATTAAAAAGAACTTTTCTTATTGGTCAAAACATTTAAGACTTGAGGAAAATTAGATGAGATTTTAAACCTGTACATGTCTTTGTATGTTTATATTATAATGGCTGGTATGGAAATTATTAGACTTCAGTTTTCTTCTGCTTGTACAGCTTGACAAGTTACTGAGCAGTTTTTCTGGAATCCCTTATAGAAGAAGCTCAGAAAAAAGAGCTGCTGCTTCTCAGCAAAATTGTTTGCAAATACTTTATTCAGCATCACTCCGTGAAAGTAATGCCAAATTTCTAAAGACTTTTAATCTACAGTAGCATTTTTTTTTTTCTTTCAGTTTTGACAAGCGTAGTATAAATGATTCATGAGCTCTTTATAAGAATCCAAATTTTTGAAAGATTTTGTTGAGGTTCAACTAAAAAGGTATTTGGATCATGCGTTCAGTGGATTTCTGCCTACAAAATGAAGGAGCAGAGTGTGTGTGTGTCTGGCCCTACGCCTGTCCTGATGCCCTGTGTAGAACAGCTGTCGTGGAACATGTCTTCTTTCTGACCTGAAAAGATTACATTGAATAGCTGATTCCAAGTAATCAAATGCTGCTGCTGCAGATAATAGATACTGTAGATGTATTTTTAGCTTGTCAGATTATCTAGCCATGTGTTAATTCGGTGTTAAAGTTACAGCATGTGGCGTTTTAGGTGTGTACAGTCGATTATATCAAAACTCTTCCGTGCTCTCTAGTGCTAAAATAAGCTGTAAGATCTCTGATGTCCATGGGAGCGTTCTTTACTGCAATGAGATTTTTACATGTAAGTGTAAACCGTGCAGGATGCCTTTATCCTGGTTTAGCAATTAGGCTAAAGGATATTACATGGACCCTGAGCTTCCAGTAATTCTATCGTAAAGATGTTCAGGATTTGCTGTACTACAACAAAATTGCTGTAATATGAATAGAGTGAGTGGGAAGCAGCCTGCGGTTTCCTGGTTTCAGGAAGAAACTGTTTGTCACAGAAAGAGGTGAGGAGGCAAGGTAGACTTCTGCACATGCCATCACTGAGACCTCTGGTACTTGATGCATTGATTTTTTGTCTTCCCTGTGCTTCTTGTCAGCCTCAAAGACAACTGGTAAATGTGTAAGGAAAGGATATTAAGAGGGAGAAGGGCTCTTAAAATGTCATTCCTGCGTCCTTTAATATGACCTGTTGTTCTGTCTGATACTTCCTGTGGGCATTCATCAGAGAGTGCCTTCAGCTGAAATTAAGGGCTGTAAAAGTTGGTATTGGCATCTAAAGAAAGTTTCAGATCTGTCCGTGCAGGTGTTTGCATCCTGGTTGGTTTAGGTTGTCTGATCCCATTCTTTATAGAAGAGGAGCAAGAAAACAATGGTAGTAGTGGCCATGGGGTTCCTTATCCACAGTTCACTTTTAGGATTAAGAAAAGAGCATCTTCAAGGCATGTAAACTGAAATGCTTTAAAAAAAAAAAATCTTTGAAAATGCCCTGTGTAGACTGAATATACAGCTTGCCTCTCCTCTTTGAGTAGTGCTTGTCTCTCTACCTTGGGCAGCTGGGAAACCTGCTCACTGGTGTGGTGATTGAGGCACATCTTGCGTTTCCTTTTTTTTCCTTGCCCTAATGTGAAAATCCGGTAAAATATGACTTTAACTTTGGTAAAAGTTCCTGGCATCTCTAAAGCCTAAAACGTTATTTTGGTACGAGAATAATTCTGCATCACTGGCTGTATTCTGGGACAAGTTGTGCAGAAAGTAGAGCTCACAGTTATGCTGTGTTTCGTGCTCCAGCGTGGAGGCAACGAGTGCATGTGCTGTCATGCATTAATGTGGAAGCAGCAGCCCGTGTGTTTCAGGAGCAAAGGAACTACATGTTCTTGTGGAACATCAGTACTGTAAAATGTAATGTCTTTAGTAGAAGAGAACCAACAATTGTTCTTGTGAAAACTGTCAGTGTTTCTTTTAAAGTGGAACATGACTTTGTAAAGATCTGTTATGGCGTTGCTGTGGCTTTGCTGCGTTTCGGTGCGGGGGTAAACAGCACTTCATTCAAAATTGTTATGCTATGGGGATTTTCAAATGTCCGTCTGGGAGTAATTGGTCTCAAGATACCATCTGTGAGAGCTGGTGAATTTTACCGTGTTTCTCTGAGTTCTGGTTTTTCAAGGTAAGCATTGTAGCAAGCTTGTTATTCTATGTTCTTTCCTGTGGGATATCACTTAACAGCTTTTGTTTGTTTTTAGAGGATTCAACAGTGAAAGGAAAACCTACCGAGAGAAGCAAAGAGAAAAAAACAATGAGACCAGTGCGGAAAGTGCAAAAACTGACACGGTTGTCGAGTCCGGAGTCCAAACAAGGTGACTAGCTCTATTGTAGAAGGAAGGCTGTTCAGTTTTGTCTCAGAAAATAGATAAAAAGTAAAGCATATTGCTTTCAGAGTCATCTCAGATGTATAACAGTGTAGTTGTGTGTTTATAGACTGTGTGCTGCATTGGGGATGTGAATGTTTTTGTTCTTGGTTGGGTGGCTGTGTGGGCTTTTTCTGGGGTATTTTAATTTTCTTCCTTTCCACTTGCTGTGTGCACCTTACGGAAAGTGCTGAAGAGCATGTGTTTCTGGGGGGTGTGAGGGCAGGTATCCTTAGGTGTCTGTCAGGACAGTGCAGACGAAAAGCAGTAGTAGCCCTGTTGTGGATCCTACTTCTGTTTTGCTTGTGTTGAAGGTGGTTAGTGCCTGACCTACAGCTCAGCGATTAATGCTGAGAAGGGAGATGATATGAAATCAGTGCCGTCAGGAATTGATGAATTACCCTTCTCTGTGAGGAGGGGCTGCAGCGAAAGCTGTTCTTTTGTGGGACTTCTCTCCGGTAAAGCAGAGAACAGGGTGTCCTGGCTCTTCTCTTGATGTTGTTCTCCAGTGTATTGCATCAAATTGTTGCTGTCCTGCACCTTCGGTTCTGGCTTGACCCAATCCTGGCTATTTTAGTTAGTGAAAGAATGCAAAACCACATTCCCTAGTTTATATCACCAGTTAAGATTTTTTTTAATTTTTGCTGTTGTCTTGACACTTCCACTCTCTGTGAAATAAAATTAGTCAGAGGAGATGACGTGAGCAGGTTACTGTAGAGCAATGCCTTAGAGTAAAAAATTAAATTAACTGCATGTGCAGTTTCATTGGTGTTTCTTCATTATCCATTAATGTTAAACTTTGATATCGTGTGTAGCAAAAGAATCATGAAGACTTCAACTTCTGCTTTGTATTTGGTTTTAATTTTCATACAAAGCAAGTAGTTAGAACTGCAGTCACATTACAGAGCAATTTTTTTTTTTCTTTAAACGTATGCAGTTAGTCATCTCTTTCACCTTTTAAGGTTTTGTATTTCTCTTCGTGTACAGTGACCCATAATTAGTCACCACTTTGCTGAAGGAAAAAAAAGCTGCAAAAAATTATTGCAAAGGGTTTCGTAGAGAGTGAATATGCACTTCTGTGTACTGGGAATCATGAAGCTTCATGGAAATATTTTGTGGTAATGAATGCTAATTCTTAAAAGTAATAAGTATGGATTTGCTCCTTCCTGTGCTGATCCATTCATACTTAAGGAGCTATACTAAACTAACACGTATTTGTGACAGTACCAAGTGAAGGAAGAGCTCAGAGATTGCTGCCGGTTTTAATGGCAATGGTTTTTCTCCATAATGGATCAAATGTGAGGAGAATGTTGGCCTGAAATCCCTAGCAGATAAGAGCCAAATCTAAGTGGCATATCCATGATGGTCTGTCCTCCTCCAGTAGAAACTGCTTAACATAAGCAAAGCTATAAATAACCACAGCTCATGTTCTGCTCTGTTAGCATGTTTTAGTTAAAACAGCTGACTTGAAATGGAAGATGAGACTTTAAACTGTCTTTTTAAATGCACACAGAAGTAATAGAGAACTGGGAGTTTGAAAAGAAGAGCCCCTTTGGCTGATCTGTCTGTTTCAAAGTGTCTTGTAGTGACATGTTTCAAGTGACAGATTTATTAAATACTTAGATAATTTACAATGCAAGCAAGGAGTACTGTTAGTAAATTAATAAATAGTGGGCTACAGGCTTCTAACTGAACACGTTTCCTCCTTCTGGTTTAAAGTAACAAAGAAAAGAAAGTAGGGATGGGAACTGAGGACTGGGATTGGCAAACGACTCTTGGTCTGCTCTCCTGGATTTCACTTGAAGTTGCTTTGGTATCATGTATACAAGGTCCTGTTAGGTGTGGAGTACAGTCCCCTTTTGCTTGGGGCTGGGGTATGGGTGCTGCAGTGCCTGGGTTTGTTTAGGCAGTGCTGTCAGAGCTGCAGCCTGCAGCTGGGGGATTAGAAATCAACTGCTAGCTGGGTATTCAAGTCAGGTGCTTTTCTAGCAGTAAAATACTGCTAAATGGTTTGAATCAAGTTATTAAAAAATTTCTTTTTTAAATTATGCTTTTCTTCAAAGCTCTTTAAGTTCATTATTTCAAAAAAATTATTAATATTGAAAGTTAGTGAGATGAAAGGTGAATAAACACAGCATTTAATCTAACCAATATTAGGTAAAGATGCCACTGTACCCAGTTTTTATAATATATGTAGGATGATAAAATAATACTAATAGCAGTTTGATTTGGTTTCTGTCACCTGCAAGGTAGTCTGTTCTTGAATTGAGTATCAAATAATAGGGTTTATCTTAACTCTTTTCGGTCATGGTACAGAAATCCCCGCTAGAGGACAGTGAGTTAGTATTGACACAGAATAACTGCTGCTTGGTATTTTTTAACCTCCTCACGAGACACCTATCTCAACAATTAATTATCAGTAAAAATCTCTAAAATATTTTGTGGGGTTTTTTTCCTCTAGAATATCGGCTAATATTCTTTTAATATGAGGCTGAATTACTTTCTATGTCGCAGCTTTATTTTTTTTTTCTTAAGATTACAACATTTTCGATCCTTTTATCTTTTTTTCTTATTTTCCTTATTTAAGTGGAGATGAGCAGCTACTTCTCAGTCCTCTACAAGTATTCCCTTCTCTCCCAGAAACATTTGCTTATATGTTTTAGATCTGAATAACTTTTCTTTCTTTTTTTCTTTTTTTTTTCTTTTTTTTTTCTCTTTTTTTTTTGTGGGGATTTAATTTGCTACAGTATGGTTTGGAATTTTACCTTTTGTTCTCCTTAGGCATGAAGCACTTATAGT
>JAAGNO010010885.1:27255-87050 GCA_033439905.1 Ceryle rudis
AATGGCTGGGTTTTGTTTTGTCCACTCAGAGCAGGGAGCCTGTGTGGGTGGCTACATAAAAAATAATTATTTTAGAGGAGGGGGGGGGGGAGGAGGGGTGTTTTTATGGCTAGGGCGGTGCTATTTGGGGGGTGGGGGGTGTTGATTTAATGTGCTACAGTATGGTTTGGAATTTTACCTTGTGTTCTCTGTAGGCATGAAGCACTGATAGTTGTGTGAGTCAGCTGTTGAGTGTCTTCATGGTTAGGATTAATTTGTGTTAACTGCAGCTGTACCACCTATGTAGAAGTAAACGGTCTAGAAATGATTAATGGTTGCAATAAACACATCTTGATACTCTGGAAATTCCATCTAGTGCTCGACTTTTTATTACTTTCTGTGCAGGTGGAAACTATGTAATAAGTGCATCCTCCTGGCGGGAGGGACAAAAGCTAGTAAAAAAGATACTAGGTCCAGCTCCCAGAATAGAACAGGACAGAAGAGCTGTATCTAGTGACAGAACAGGACGAGAGCGAGCTGCCAAGACTGGTAAGGTGTACTTTCATCACTGGGCTTCTTTAATTGTTCTTAATTTATTATATAACACCGCATGTTTGCAGAACAAAGCAGGCTTCTGAGATAGAATATAATCAGTTTCTTCTAAAAATAACTCCTATTTTTAACCTGGGAGTCGAGGGGGGATAGTTGTGCTCGTACCCATGGTTGGGATGCATAACCTCTCTTCCTGGGTGGATTATGAACTTTTCTCCGTGTCACGGGAAGCCTGCCCTGGGTGTCTGATTTGAGGGGCAGTACATGCTGCAGATGTGCTCTGGAAGCTCTAGAAAAGATGGAAACGGGTTGCAAGCAAAGAAAAATGGATAACCTCCAATCTGTCTTTGCCTCTTGAAGATAGCGATAGGGAATGGGATATCTAGCAGTGGTCCACAGGTTGGATGAATTTTCCAGATGTGCTGCATATAATGCATGGGGTATGGTTGGGCATCCCTGTTTTACAGGAATTGTGGTTCTTCCAGATACTATATGGTGTCATCTGTGTGCGTCAAAAATCTTCACTGATTCCTCACCAGCCCTCTTCACAGTTTATCCAGAATCTCAGGGCAAGTAGGGGACTGTGGTAGCTGCCGTGCATCTTATGCCTGTGAGCTTGGTAGGAGCATAAAGGGTGTGAGCTCAGTCTAAGCAAAGGCTGCTATATCCAGACTAGGACACTGAAGCCAAAGCATTTTTACAGTGAGATCTGCACTCCTTCCGCATCCTCATTTTTGCAGCTGTTTTAGTGATGACATGTAATTACCCAAATTTGATTTTTCCATGAAATATTTGACAAGTCTTATTCTTTAGCAGGCTGTATTGGAAGGACCGGTTCAGATTCTAGACTGGACGTTACCCATAAAATCTCATCAAGAAGTTCTGAAAGGTCAAGGAGTAAAGTACGGTCTGAGAATAACCTGAAGAAACTGGGAGCTGCTCTTCCAGACAATATCCAAGAAGACCATTCCTCTGTGAATAAGGACTTCCTGCCTGTGGAGATACGTGGGATTCTCGATGACTTGCAGTTGGATTCCATGAGTACAAAGCAAGAGAAAGATGTGGAAAAACAGAATCAGAAATCTGTTTTGCCTACTCAAAATGCCAGGAGCCATAGTCCGACCAAGAGGAAACCGGACAAGATAGCTGCCAGTGAGGAGCCTCAGGTGATCTCTAAGAAACGTCACTATGATACAGATGAGGTTCGTCAGTACATCATCAGGCAGCAAGAGGAGAGGAAGAAGAAGCAGAATGAAGAGAAGAAAGCACAGAAGGAGGCAACAGAACAGAAGAACAAAAGGCTTCAAGAGCTCTACAGAAAGCAGAAGGAGGCTTTTACTAAAGTGAAGAATGTGCCTCCTCCTGAGCCTTCAGCAGCCAAACGGTTACAGGAAACCTATTCTAAACTATTGCTGGAACATACATTTTTAGAAGAGCCACCTCAGCTGCCTACGGTGCAGGAAACACAGGTATAGCTGATTCACTGACTTAATGGGCTGCAGTTCTTTGCAGGAATAGGTGTTCATATGTTTAGGAAGGTTGAGGTTTGTCCCGATACGGTTATCAGTTAAGAACAAGGATACAAAGAAAACTGCAGCCTTTGTTTAAAAATACAGAGGTTTGGATACAGAACTTCTTTGCTAGTGGCTGCTTTTCAGCACAGCAAAAATGCTGAATGGAAATCATCTTTCTATTATGAATAGAAGCAGAGTTCAGGATATTAGTTAACAGCCTCTATAATTGCCTCTTAAGAAAACTGTACGTATCGGTCATACCATGGATTGAAGAGCTCTGTCTGAAGTTGCTTTCAGACAAACTTCATTAGCAGTGAGTTAAATAAGTTTGTTAATCAGAAACAATATGAAAGAAGATTATATATGGCAAAAGACTAATATCAATTTGAAGTGTTCAGCTGAAGTAGTTCAATAAGTGAACAAATTTTTTTTTTAATACATTCAGCTGAGACAAAACTATAAATGTTTCGTGTTTTTAAGTCTGTGTGATAGGAAAGATGTGATACTACGCTGAGAAATGTAAGCCTTTTCCATTCTAAATAGACAGGAGCTTCTAAACTCCTGCAGACTTTTGAAAAATGCATTTTTCTGCTTGTCTTCATTTCTAGCCCCGACCTGGTTATCAACCATCTGGGGAATCTGACAAAGAAAACAAGGCTCAAGAGCGTCCTCCTAGTGCATCTTCAAGCAGTGACATGTCGCTTTCAGAGCCTCAGCAGCCACTACTGAGGTGAGCCACTGTGGGCCTTCTGAGAGAGGGGAAAACACTCTAGTTTTCATCTCCGAGAGGTGACAATAGACTAGGCTCTTAAGTTTGTATTCTAGTGAGAGTCATTACCTTTATGGTAACTGTAATTTGTTCTCACAGTAAAGAGGAAGCTGATGTAGGGAAGCATGTGACAATATTGGATGCGGGTATTTAGTGAGTCTGTAAATAAATAAAGTGAATGATAGTTGCTGTTAAGCTTTTGCTGACATCAAAGGGATGTGCATTTCATATTGGGAGACTATATATCCTCTGCCTTTGGGCAGGAGAAGTTGATCATATGAATATGTCCATTGACTTTTCTTATTTGATTAGTTCTATGTTTCTGTTTAATCTGTTATCTAGGATTCAGACCTTTAGTTACTGTCTCTACAGTACCAAACCCCTCTGCTTCTGCTTGGAACTAGCCTTTCTCTATTTCATGCCGCTTTCCCCATTTTTATTTTTTCAGTGTAAGTCAAGGTACCTAACCAAATCAATACAGGAAACTAAAAATCATAGTTTCTTGCATATCCTTAATATCCCTGTTGTGCAAGTCTGTCTTCACTTTTAATTACATAATGAATATCTGCTTCTTAAATATATACTTGCATCATTATCTTTGCCTTAACTTGGTCAAATCCATGCTGACTTCATAAATTCAATGAGACTTGTTTGCTTTCTGGAAGAGTTGAAGGAAGCACTAGGAATGCTGTGCAGTACTGTGTGTAGAAGATGCTGCTAAACCATATGGTAGTAAATAGTCTAACATCGTAAGGAAAAAATGGAAGTACTAAGTAGGAGAGATAGGAGACTTAAAGGGCTGCATAAGTTACTTGGAGAGCATCATAGTAAGCAGAGAAGTGGGGTTTTTTTGAGGGGCTTTCCTAGTATTCAGAGTATGTGCAAGTGATATTAGCAAAGGAGGGTCTCTCTAGAGCTCCTGCCATGCAAACAGGAGCTATCTAGAAAGAAAAATTATGTCTTACAGAACTTTAAATATCCTTGTTTTTTCAGTCCTCCTTTTCTCTAAGCATTCTTCGTGCCTACCCCAAGTAACAGCTCCAGTGAAACATGGGATGGGTTTAACTGGAGGGAAAAGGATGAAGTTAAGAAATTCAAGGGAAAAAAAAAAAGTTTCCTTTCTTTTGAAGGCAGGAAACTTTTGGAAAAGGCTTAACTGCTAATGATGAAAACACTCAGCTAGTTACAACCCTAAAACACATAGTACACCAGAAATGGCATTTCAAATTTGGAAGGTATTGTGTTGTTTGGGTTGTTTGTTTTTGGTTTTCTTAATAGCATTCTGTAACTGTTTACTGTCTCATTCACTACCCCTTGATTCTATCAAAAAGTATTTCTTCCTGAAAATTAAATCTGTGGCAATGATACTTTCATCTAAAACAGCAGTACTTGTATATGTCATCAACTTAAATGTTGACTTTGCATTTCAGGAGCAATTTGATGGAACCTCCGTGGGTACAGCCAGACAGGTTGAGCCCAAGAATCCAGCTCTCTCACCCGCAAGCTCTCATGGGCTCAAATGGAGGCCCTTGCTCCCAACGCTGGAGTCTGGAGCAGATGGACCTTTTGTCGAAGGAGTGTGACGCGATGTTGGTGGGCAGGAGAACTCATGCTGCACCTGTGGGATCGCTGACCTTGATGTCTCAGCCATACCTGAATTCACCCCCTGCGCAGCAAAATCTCTTAGTAAAACCTGCTACTAACCAATATAAGAGCAAATTAGATCGGATTGAAGCTTTGAAAGCTACAGCAGCTTCCCTTTCTAGCAGGATTGAAAGTGAAGCCAAAAAGTTGGCTGGTGTTGGCATCAATTATGGTACCATGTGGAACTCAGACCATGAGTTTATGCAACAAAACCAGGATGATGGGCGGTGGGCAAAGGCTGTGAGTCCTCCTGTAAGAGAGGAAAATGAAGGTGCTTTTTCAACCAGAATTCAGAAAATGTTGGGTACCTGTGTGTCTCATACAGCCTTTGATGACAACCTTCCTGGGGTAGGCAACCTTAGTGAATTTAAAAAGCTTCCTGAGACGATCAGGCCTCATACTGCTGCAGTCAGCCTTGGAATGAAGTCCCCCACTGCTAACAGGCGTGAGGGGATACTGGGCCATTTATCAAAGAGACAGCCTGACTCCCCAGGGCGTGAAAACCAAGCTTACGCTGCAAACAAAGCTGTCATTCCTCAAGAGTCCAGCATCGACACCATCAGCGAAGGGCCTCTCTTGAGTGACGGAAGCCTCTCTGAAGAGGAAGGAGGCCAGCACAAGCAGTTGCCGCTGAAGATGCTGGAGACATTAAAAGAGAAGGATTTTTGCATTCGGGAGAGGAATGCTTTTGAGCCCATAAAGGAGTTTCAGAAAGAAGCTGAGAAATATTTGCCACTTTTCACTCAGACGAGTGGCGCAGACAGCAAGGGGCCATGGGAGGAACTGGCGACAGGAAGTCCCCACAGCGTCATCAACATCTTTACAAAAAGTTATCAGCTTCACGGGAAAGGTAAAAATGGAAAGATTTCTCAAAGCTCTTCTGAATTACTATTTTCCCATTCTTGCTACTCCTTATGCTTTATGCCGCACAGGTAAGGAATGCATTTAGATGTCTGAAACTTGCATCTGTGGGAGGCTTTTTCACATTACTTCTGGTTATATGCTATATATGATCATCTGTAATAAGACATTGTTCCTGTTTCATTTAGGGCAGAAAGATTAAATTCCTGTTTTATGCAGCACTTGATGGCATAAATACAAGTGCTTGCGTATATCCTGAGTTCTTGCCATGCAAGAATAATTTAGCTTTACTATATTGTTAGAAACATGTAACTTCAGTGCAGGAATGATGCGGACTTCCCTTTTGCATCTTTGCTCATATGAGATTTCGTAATTTCTTAAAGAAGTACAGCAGTTAAAACTCTGGTGACAGTACTTGATTTTGAGAAGGTAAGGTTTGAGTACCAGGAGAGAAGGTCTCTTGCTTAAACAAGCCCTTTTCAAGCGTTACTGTCTTAGGGCATGCTGTACAGGTGTGTCCTGGAGGATGCCTCATTTAATTTTCATTTTTTGTATGAACTTTTCATTTTATGAGTAATGTTTCTCTTGACTTGAGTTACTCATTTTGAGGAGGAAGTTTTTTCTGACAAGTTGATTTTTATCTTGTGGTTTTTCTTGATTCTTTTTTCCTTCATTTTATTTCCCTTAAAGATGATTGCATTTGAATTTTCTGAAGGTGGCTCTACTCCCAAGCACTGTACTCTTCAAGAACATTTTAGTTGGAGTGTGTTACTGAAGTAGAGTATTCAATAATTTGCAAAAAGAAGATGACTGTGCTTGTTATGTTGTGTTAAAACTGACATGGGATGTCTTTGTAACTTGTGGTCGGGAGCATTTTAATTCTGCAGCTTTATTACCTGTTTGATGCACATTTGTATGAAGTATTGTTTTTGTCTATTCGCTTCTTTCTCCACACTTTAGTGTTTGATGAAAGGTCCAATGGAGGGTCTGCCCTTCTGCGCCCTTTACTCCCTGCCATGAGCCCTGCAGAGAGTGTGGTCTCTTACGAAGATGATTTTGCTTCATCGCAGGGAAGTAGCACTTTAACAGACAGGAAGATTGCACGTGACCTCAGGTAATTGTGTGTTAGACTATTTGTGAAAATCAAAATGCAGAATTAGAATGAAAATAGTTAATGCAAAATTTGTTTTGTGACATGCTGGATATCTTTCTGTCAGGCTGTATGGTAACACTAGTCAAAGTGATGAGGTATTTCCTCAGCACCTTGCAGTTAGAGCAACCAGCATGGTTAAGAGGGAAAGATTAGAGTCATGTGTTTCTGGTCTATTTAATTTTTGTCCTTCTTTACTCTGGCAGGTAGCTTTTAGGAAAGGTTCTTGTCCTTTGTAGTCAGGTGAAAGTTCTCCAACTAGTGTGGCTGCTCTAATGCTCAGTTGCTTAGTCTTTGTAATTTAGGAAAAAAAAATATATTTGAAAGTGGTAAAATACCTTTAGTACTTCAGAATTTTGTAAAAAGCCTGTAATTGCTTTCAGTAAGGGTTCAGTAATGCTTAGTAATGGATAAATTGTCTGTAAGAACTTCTGAAACTTTAGTTCAGACTAAAAATTGAAGATTGTAAATGCTGGACTCTTCATGTTAATAACTGAATTTATGTGGCTTCCTGAGTTTCCTAAGATCCCTTTTTTGTAACAAGATGTATTTACATCTTTTGGGTACCTTGCAGAATGCCACAAATACTGTGTTTATACTGGTGGTGCTTTACCTCAGAAGAAAGGAAGGCAAAAGGCACTTTACACACAGAAAACGTTGGCTGAAAAAAATGTTTTCTTTCTGATTAAACTACTTGATAGGTCTTCTGTTGGTATTATTTAGTATATGATGCATTACCCCCTTATTTGCAAATCTTTTGTAATCCTTTATTGAAAATCAGTCCTATTTCTCTCAATTTGTTGGTGATATCTGTATGCCTAGAGGTTATCTGAACTGCAGTCATACTTCCAATCATTCTAAGGTTATTCAGGCCTGTGCTCAAATAATTCTTAAGAGTTAAGATCGGAGAGGATGGTTGTTACCTATCTTTTACTGTTTCACATTATCAAAGTACGTGTCAATATGTTCAGTATGTCAAACTTCCTACTGTTTTAGCTGGGGCTAATTAGTGCAGTTTCAGCCATCTGTCTCTAATTTAACGTGTGTTGGATTTCTTGTGCACTGCGTAATGCGAGGGTTGGAAGTCCTTAAATATGCACAGTTGATGTGCTCCTTTTTAGTGTTGCTGGCAGCAGTAATTCCAGCATTCAGGAAGAAGTTCCAAGTAGGAAGTCTCCCCGTGAACCTCGATCTGTAGAGCTTGCTTCTCAGCATTCATCTGGACCACTGTCTGCAGCATCTTCTCGCTCATCTGCTTCCTCTAAAAAGAAGGGGAAAAAGGAACGTAAGTGCAGTACTTGACTGTAGAGTTTGGGTTTTTTTTAAGGAGGTGTTAGTGGGTTTTTGTTATGAAAATTGCAGTCTTTCTACATATTCAGAAACTAATCTAATACCGATAGGAGGATGATTGTTTTTTTACTTCAGTGATTCCTTCCGAAATTCTTTTAGACTCTGATTATTCTCAGACCTTAAAATGAAGTAATCTGAAATTAAGTAGGCAAGAGGTTAATAACAGTATTGAAAATGTTTCCTTTCATAAACCAACCTTCTAACAAATTAATTTTAATATTGTGTGGGAGCTATCCTCAGGTTATGTAGTGAGGAAATTCCAATACACTGCTGAGAAATCTGAGTTATGGCCACATTTATGGAGGTGATGCCAAGTTTGCCTGTATATGCTTCATCTTTGGATCACAGACAGGTTTTGTAGTGCACAAATTAATAAATACAGTTTTTCCTACAGTAACTTGTACATGGCAAAACCATGAAGAAACTCAATATTTGGTAGACTCTGGCTGTGTAAGTCATGAATGACGTAAGGGAAAGCTAGTTTTAAAGTCAGTAAAAGGATGACAAAAAAAGATTGGGCATTTGAGATTCTCTCTCTTATTTTTTTCAAATTTCTCTAGCTCACCTGAAGAAATCTGGGCTTTATTAATAATTATCAGGATTGTAGAGTCAAATGTTTTTCTTTAAATAAATGGATAGTGTGGAATGAAAGCTGAGTGACAGCTCAGACACAATATGCAGAAGAGAATTAAATCTCCTGCAGAAAGCTGACAAATCTACATTTTTTGCTTGTTGAATATAGAGACTTCTAACTCAAAGGCATCTTTAAATGGGGGGAAGGTTCTTGATTGTTTTGGGGTTCCTGATGTCTGTGATATTCATACTTAGAATACCAAGTGTAAACTTTTTTGCAATGTTGTTGCTTCTTAGGGTTGAACTCTTTCAATGGAAATTCTCACCACTGTCCTGTAGAAGAAGAAAAAATGCTATCTGAATTAGAGTGGGGATCCCAACAGACAAAGAAGTCCTTATCAAGTAGCAGAATTTCTAGTAAAGATCATGAGCAGAACCCAGATACCGACAGCACATTAGAAAACTTGTCTGGACACTCCCTAATGAGGTACCGTGAACCTTATAAGACTCTGCAAATAAAACTCAGCTTGGTAGTGTATGACATGTTATGAAAAATGGCTGTGTCTTTAGATATGCAAAAGGAACGTAACAGAAATGATCACGTTAGTAAGATGGGCAGGCAGAAAACATATTTTCCCCAGTATTTTAGATATTAAAACCCAAAGTACATGGCTGCATTAGGAAAAAATTACAAAACAGTGATTCCTTCCCAAACGACCCCTCTGGGTTTTTTTAAGGATTAATTAACTGGCCAATATAAGTATCCGGTCAGGTTCAGTACCTTAAATATTGATATACATTTTTTGTTTTCCTCTTCTACAAATGTTCTGTAAGAAGCAGGAGGCAGGATAGCTAATTGACCTGTGCAGTCTTCTTGGTCTTTTCAGTACAATCCACGGACATTTTTGGCTAGACTTGTGTTGAGCTTATTAACTCGTAACCCTGTCCAGCTCTGTGAGTTGACTCTCTTTGAGAGACAAACTGATCCTCAGAAAAGAGTGTAGAAAAAGAGAAAAAAATACTACTTTTCTGTTGCACCCTCTGTATGTCTAGCTATGAGTGCAGAAGATGGTTTTGAAATACTCAGTTTTTACTGCACTTTTTTCTAAAAAGAAATAAATAACATGAATGGCATCTCACTTGTTCTGTGCGGGTATCGAGCAGTTCTGAGGTATTGACTTATTTGTGACTTTCACTGATACCCTGTAATGGGTTTGGAAGGTCCTGTGAAGTCCTGAGTTGTGGCAAGTAAAGCAGAACGTCTTCCTAAGAGATTTAAGCGGCCGTTGTTGGCTTAATAAAATTGGAATAGTAAATTTAAAAAGTGTCTACCTCATCTTCATTCTTTGGAAAGCAATGTCTTCAACTGTCTCTTAAGAAGAAGTGTTCCTGTAGTGTTTTACTGTTTAAGTCAAGTTTTGTCCTTCAGGCATTTCATTGCATTATGGTGAAAGATATTGAGACTTGGGGCGGTGGCTTATCACATTCAGTTGCATCTGTATGCTGATAGTGTCCTGTTTACTTTTTAAAGATACTTTTCATGATATTCTGATATCAAAATATTGCCCTAATTTCCTGTGAGTAAACCAAAATTTCTTCAGTCAGACTCTCAAAACAGATGTGTAAATGCACATGCAGGTGAGTTCATCCTGAAGTGCCAGGTTCCTAAGAGGAGGCATTGAAACAGGTTGTCTGGCTGTGTAGAATGTGTAGTACTTTTTTTTTTATTATTAATATTTATTTTTATTTTTTGGTGGGTGCTATCTAGGTTTATTGCCTGGGGGGAAAAATATGCTCTACATGTTCTAGAAACTTAACCCTAAACTGGCATATAGGTACAAAACCCATCTCACGAGGCCATTTCCGTAAGACCAACTGGACCTGTGCAAACCATACAAGACCTTTGCGTGCGTCTGTTTGGTTTGTTCTTCCATGTAAATGGAAGAACTAGGTTATTGCTTTATTGTTTTATCAAATGACTTGACTTAAGAGTAGTATTTACTCATTTCTTTTTTTTCCACTGTCAGTTTCTCAGACAAGGGAAGATCCCAGAAGACGCCGACTTCTTCCCCATCTCCCAGTTCCCAAAAAATGTTGCAGTTTGATTCTATTGGCAATACAGCAGAAAGAGTCAAGTCCCCTGCTGACTGTTCTGGAAGTACAGCATCAGGGCTGAAGCCTAATGCAACCTTCCCTGACCTGGGCCTGGGAACTAACAGGCCTGTAGCAGGAGCAGCCTCAGCGAGCGGTGAGTTGCTCGGTTATAACCATAGAGAATTTATTTATTGATTGATTGATTGATTGATGTGCAGCACTGAAGACTAGAGAGATTGACTGGTAAATCTTATTCTGCAGGATGTATGCGCTTTTCTCCTGCTGGTCTTCAGCATCGTTTATCAGCAGAATTGAACTACCTTAGTGCTATTGAGGAGTCTGTGCGACAGCTTTCAGATGTAGAACGAGTACGAGGCATATCACTTGCCCAGCAGGAGAGTGTTTCTTTGGCTCAAATTCTAAAGGTAATGGGAAAATATTTCCTTGTCTTAACCTTCCTTTTTTCAAATATATATTTTGCAAGAAAATTACTTACACTAGGGTGAGTTACGCTTTTGTTAGCCATGCAGAGAAATCCTAATAAGCATGATGGAGCATCTCTGATAATATCTATTTTTTAGAACTGATGTCTGTTTCTTTCTTTAAGTGGGCACCAAGGAAGTGGTAATTCTAGGATCTGTGCCATTAATATACCATTATCTAGAGTCACTACTTTGGTCGTGTACTTCAGTAAAATAAAACTTATTTACTGGGCTTGATGTTGGGTCGCAGTGCCATGCAATGTAGCTACATAGATCATTTGTCTTATTCCATGAAAAGGATAATTTTGGTTGAAATTTCCTTACGTTGACAAGATTGCTTGTTCTAGTGTGTTGAATTAATTGATTTCCTGAATCCTCTTTTCTTTCTCCACTGTGGTGGAAATGTGTGGGGAATGTGCATTGCGTACTTCAAAAGGAAGAGCACCAGTTGGTAGTCTGAAAATTTTACTTTTGCAGAAGAAGCACCACCAGTACAGTAGATCTAGATCTTTCAGAGGTAGTTGCAGCCAGTGGCTAAGAGAAAAAAAAAAAAAAAAAAAGCTCTTTACATTTAACTTGCATGATTAAAACTTGTGTTCCTGACCTGTAGGCACAGCAGCAGCGTCATGAGCGGGACTTAGCTCTTTTGAAAATTAAGGCCGAACAAGAAGCTTTAGAAAGTCAGAGACAACTGGACGAGGCAAGGCAGAAGGCAGCTCAGGTAATGCTGCCCTTCAAAAAATGTGGAGTGTGTAAGAAGCAAAATGCTGTAAGTAAATCCGTGCCTATGAGTATTCTTAATTTGAAGCTATGAACATACGGAAGTGGTGAAGGGTTCAATATAGCTGAAAAAAAGCTTTTAGGTGCCAATTTCAAACTTTTTTTTCCCCCAGATTTCATGAAATAAGACTGTAGTTGTTATAGCCAGCAAATTTTGAAGAGCTGAACTGGCTGTGTTTTCCGCGCAGGTCCATGCAGAGTCACTGCAGCATCTGGTCCAGTCACGGCAGGAGGCTGTACCAGAGAGCCCATGCAAGGCTGTAGCCAAGCAGGGGGAAGCTGATGCAGCTCACCAGATGCGTGAGGTGAGGTCCCGACTGAAAGGCAAAAGCTGTGCTAATTTCAGTATTATTTTGCATACTTTTTTGCCTCTAGGTTGTTCTGTTTGGTGTCATTCTCAGTGCAACTTCTTCACCTTCGTAACATGGCAAATGATAGGACTTCAAAGGAGCTTTTCTGGCATTGTTACTTAGAAGTCAGTGAGCAGCCTTAAATCCCTCTTTGCTATTCTTATGATCTTCCAGTTAACGAACTGTTACAAAGTTTGTTCTTCCAGGAAAGATCGATGATAGTGAACACAGCATCTTTAATTTGTAAGAATTGCACTCCATCAGGGATTGATCCTATATCTGTTTCATATGCAAATTAAATTAGAAAAGTGGGGAAATTGCAGTTTTGCTTACTTCTGCAAGTAGGAGACCAACAAAGAAAACTAAAGGAGGGAGGAGGATGTTCAGCAGAGCCCTTCACTTGATATGAGTTTGAAGTTTTCTTTTTTTTGAGTCTCTTTTCATTTTCTTGTGGTATACGGAATATTTATTAGTTTTCAGTTTTATATACTTGTTACCAATGTGTAGCAGCTGCTTCACCCAGAAGTGAGAAACATGGTAACCAGATAATGCTTTTCCTTCTGATAGTTGAGGGGTTGCAGTGACTATGCATTAGGGTTGTGGGAAGGAGTGGAGTGTAGAAGGCTGATTGATATGAATGTTAACTGTTTCTTCACAGCTTGGGCACATACTGGTGCTCAGGAAGGTTTTTATTACGATAGGTAATGGGACTGCAGAATAATACCAGTGTACTTGCTCTGGGCTTTGCCAAATATGTGAAGTTGAAAAAAAAATTTTGGATAGACAAGAATGCGTTAGGTTAGAGGAGCAGAAAAGGCATCTGAGATACATGCAGTGGTTGTTGATAGGAGGTATATGAATACATATTTACATATGTGAATATGTATTTACAGAGTAGTATGAGCTTTTTATAACCAAGATTGGTAAGCACATCATTACAAAACATCTCAAAGCAGTCTTACACATTTATTCCATAAATCAGTAAATAGCCTGTGAGAATGAATGTTTTCTCTTTCAAAAACATCTTGATGCTAACAAGCTCGTTGTATTCCTCTGTTTTTTGTTGTACTCAGATGACAGAGCTAGCACGAACCCAAATCTCAGATACTGTCAGCACTTCTGCTGTTCCTGTCACCACCTTGTTTGACCACCAGCGGCAGCATCATTCAGAGTTTATGAAGCAACTGAGAGCCCGATCTGATACAAACAGGTTTTCTTTCCCCTAATGCTTCACATCTTGGGAAGAGGGAGATAAGATAGTTTGGTTTTGCTTGAGCTATTCTTCAAGAAAATTGTAAGATGCCTTGTTGAGTGAGCATTCTTATGAGACCCCACCTGCACTACTGTGTTTAGCTCTGGGGCCTGCAACGTAAGAAGGACATGGACCTGCTCGAGTGGCTCCAGAAGAGGGCCGTGAAGATGATAAAGGGTCTGGAGCACCTCTCCGCTCTGAGGATGGGATGAGAGAGTTTGGGTTATTCAGCCTGGAGAAGAGAAGGCTCTGGGGACACCTTGTAGTGGCCTTCCAGTACTTTGAAGGGGGCCTATAGCAAAGCTGGGAAGGGACTCTGCCAGAGAATGTAGGGATGGGATGAGAGGTAAAGGTTTTAAACTGAAAGAGGGTAGATTTAATCTAGACATAAGGAAGAAATTTTGCACTGTGAGGATGGTGAGACATTGGAACAGGTTGCCCAGAAATGTTGTGGATTTCCCCTTCCTGGAAGTTTTCAAGGCCGGCCTGGATGGAGCTTTGAGCAACCCGGTCTAGTGGGAGGTGTCCCTGCCCATGGCAGAGGGGTTGGAACCAGATGATCTTTAACATCTTTTCCGACCCAAACCATTCTGCGATTCTGTATTTAATAAGAATAATTGAGATTCCATCTTTGTGCCCTGAATAGTGTACCCCGAAGGTAACATTAACTGGTTATATGAAGCTCTACATAAAAGAGTAGAAGAAGATGCTATAAGTGTTTTCTGGGATGATTTAACTAGTCTAAGCTTTAAGTGGTCTTCTTTTTAATTTAATTTAACTGTTAACTACTTCTAGTAAACTGATGGAAGTTTGTGAAGTGTCTTATTCTTTGTTTTAAGACAACACAGATTTACACAAAGTGCTTCTCTCTCTCAGGAAATGTGAGTCTGCTGCCATGTCACAAGGTAAAGAGGAGAGAGGTGACTCAAAACAGACATACTCACCAATGTTTGATAGTTATTCAGAGTCCTCAAGATCAAAGGTTCATGATCAGAGGTAAGAAGAGTTTAGATTATACTGGGGCTTTTTGCTATAAATAAGAACTGAAATACAAAGGAATATGGAGTTATTTCCTTCAATATTTTTTAGAAAAGAGGAAAAGTCAGTGTTAAGCCTTCAACAGATAAGCCTGTCTTATATTCCAGAATTTGCTGTCTTTAATTAAAATTCTGCTACGCTATGGTCTGCAGTTTAATAGTATGTTGTGTGTTTATATCTTCAGTTTTGAATTTGCTGTATTTGTTCTAATTGAATGCTTTTCTCTTTCCTGACTTGAGGATAATCGAGTTCCACAATTGCTTTCTCATTCAGCTGAATTAACAAAAGTCTAGCGAGCAGGTGAAGGGAAATAGTTACACACCTCTGTTCAGCTCCTGTGAGACTGTATAAAGAATACAGTGTCCAGTTTTGGGCTCCTCAGTAGAGAAGACATTAACATACTGCTGCAAGTCTACATGTGAACCACCAGCGTGCTTAGGATCCTGGAGTATGTGATGTAAAAGAGAGGTCTCTGAAGGAACTGAGATAACGTAGAACAGAGAAGGCTAAGGGGACAGGGATCTAGTTGCAGTATCCTAAAGGTGGGTTGTTAGGGAACATGAGGCTAGATTTTCCTTGGAGGTGCACAGTATGATGACAAAAGGCAATGGTGACGTTCCAGAAAGGGGAAAATTACTGGGAAGGGAGTGTTCTCTCTGAGAGTGGTCAAATGCTGGAATGGGGGTGTAGGGAGGCTGTGGGATCCTCTGTCCTTGTAGGTGTTCAGAACTTGCATGTGACCTTGACATTGGTTGGGTGAAATACCTTGAGAAACTGTTGAGCCGAGATGATCTTGATTTCTGTGCTGTGGCCTATTTGCGTACATCTGTTGCATCACCTTTGTAACCTAAAGTCCCTTCAAGTCTCTGTTTATCTGAGCTTTTTTCCGTGTCCTGAATATTTGCATTTTGGGCCCATTCTCATGTTGCTCTGTATCTTTTTGAAGTGGACTAGAATGCAGACTGGAGCATATCTTCTGAAGACACAGTGCAGGGACCTGTAGAACTGCTTTTCTATCCTGTTCTCTGTGTATCTGGACATTCTGTTACGGGCTTTTGTTTTCACTGATGCTTGCGATTTTATGTTAAGTGCCTGGAGTGCTGCTTGCCTAAGGTTTAGATTTGAACCATTTTCTGGTGTTACTTTTCATTATCTTGCCTGCCTTACGGAATTTAGCTTTTTATTTCTAGTTCACTTACCTGATCTAGTTAGGTTCCATAAAGTTTCTCACAGCACTTCTCTGATCTTGACCAATTGCGATGAATTTGTCCTCTGTAGTTCTGATTTAAAACAGTATCACTGTCTCACTCATCCTTTTAATAACTGTAAGGAGAGATGTTTGCAATGGTTTATCATCGGTACTTGTTGCCAGGTAGAGGGTGTGCATACCTACAAACCACTTGCATTCTAAGGTAGAATAAAAATAAGTTCTGCTGTCAATCAGCAGTTTGATGAAGCTTGGAATTTTAAAGTAGTGAAGCTGCATTTTAAAAGCAAAACCAAACCTTCTGCCTGTCGTTTATTGCTGGTCATGGTATGTAAGTACAGTAGTAAAGTAATATAAATATTTTGAAATGTGCAAAATAGGTTGTTTTTTTAAAAAATTTATCCCTTGATAACACAGTAGTACCAGCAGCCGTCAAGAGAGTCCTTCGGTTCCATCTTCTAAGGAGAAAGAGAAAAAACTTTCCCGTCGTGAAAAGATAAGCAGCAGTATTGAAGATCAGGCTCATACGGGTGTGGATGATTCCTTGCCGAGCGATAGCATTTTGTCACTGCCAGACGAGAAAGGTTAGATGTTTGTTTGCGTGGGATTAATCTGAAGGTGGCGAATGGGGAGGGAGGTGCTATTTCAGAATTACTTTCTGAAATAAATGAGGGGATAATGTGTGAAGAAAGCTGAGCCCTAGGTGAACTGGTAGCATCTTAAGAGGTAACAGTGAGATGGGAACCTTTGAGGTTTTGCACATCAGAGTGATGGAGTCTGTGGGCCTTCTGCTGTGCCAGCTGTAGCCAGGTGTTCCCTTGCTGAACATGTGTACAGAAGTCTGTTAGGTCTTCTGAAGCTAGATAGCAGTGTTTCCCGATGCCCCTCAAAGTCACGCCTTTCTAAACATCTATTTTTTTACACTAAAGTAGTTGTCTCTCTGTCTTTCCTGCCCCTCTATAACTTTATTGAAATGAGACAGAGTAAAACTGTCTTAGCGGTACATACCTGAGCAATCACTTCCCTGATTTCTCCCTCAGATTCCGTTTCTGTTGCAACAGAGTATTCCCTGAAATTTGATGAGTCCATGACAGAGGATGAGATTGAGGAAAAGTCTTTTCGGTCTTTGCTGCCCTCTGAGAGTCATCGCAGAAATAATTTGGAGAAGAAACGGGGTAACCGTGATGATTCTGATGAGGAAGTCTCCCCAGAAAAAACAGCTCTGTCATCTATCAAGGTAGGTCAAGCAACCAAAGTTAAAGCAGATTAACTGAATGAAAACAGTTAAGCTGATGAGCTTCAAGTGAGCCATTCTTAGCTGTGTTTGCAAACTTGAGATTTCTTTTCCTTCCTGTGATTCTTTGAGTATCTCAAAATGTAGAGTTGTATGAATCATGCTGTATGTCACTGTTGTACAAGTGTAGTGACTTGACTTACAGAACAGTTCATCCAAGCCTCTACCTGTTCTCTTGTGGCTTTGGAGGAGTGACCTTTTGAGGTAGGTTATAAAAGCCCAGAGGACTAAGTCTTCCTGCTATGCCTACATACAGCTAGGAAGGACAAGATGATGCCTCATCCCTTGGAGCCAAGAGGGGACTTCTCAAAACTGTCACACAGCCCAAGGCAGAAAAAGCTGATCTGCATAAATCTTAGAGAAAATTCAGCGTCCCTTCTTACATGGGATTTTCACAGAATCATAGAATCATTCTGTCTGGAATAGACCTTCAAGATCATCAAGTCCAACCTTATTCCTAGCCCTATCAAAACCACTAAACCATGTCCCTAAGCACAACATCTACCTGGCTCTTACACACCTCTGGAGATGATGACTCCACCACCTCCGTGGGCGGTCTATTCCAATGCCTGACAACCCTTTCAGTAAAGAAGTGGGTGTACATGTGTGTACACACACATACTTTGAAAAAAGCTTTGGAATTTCTGTGTTATCAAATCACAGCAAATTTATCTTTCTTTCCAGGAGCTAAGCATGCCATTCTCAGGGGGGCAAGATAGTTTCTCTAAATTTACCATGGAGATGGTACGACAGTACATGAAAGAGGAAGAAATGCGAGCAGCTCATCAGTCCTCACTCCTTCGGCTCCGGGAGAAGGCTCTGAAAGAGAAGACCAAGGCTGAATTAGCTTGGCTGGAACACCAGAAGAAGTAAGGCAGCTCTGACTGTTCAATCTTGATGACTGAACACTTTCTTGTACTTCTGCTTGAGTTTTTGTGTATGATTATGCTTCCACCCCACCCCTCCCTTATGAAGTATTAGTGGTTAAACTAATCTTCTGACATCAATAATCTATACAAACATTATTGTTACTTGGAAAGAAAGGACCTGGAATTTGTCATGGAATGCCACTTTAAGTACCTAGTGATACCACTAACCAGTGGTGGCCAGATTTAATCAGTAGTACTTTCCCGTAGTCACTGTTGGTATGAGAGTCCTATTGCTCACTGGACATTTTCATCCAATTTCTTGTCATTGTGGGTTTGACAAAGGTTTTTCAGGTAGTGACCCAAGTGTCCTTCCTTTTGTCTTTCTCAAATGGTGAGCACTCTACCTCCACAGAGCTTTTGCCCATACATACAAGATCTTGCATTACCTGCACTGGCCTTTTAATTGTACATGTTTTTGACAGAACAGTACAAAATACTCTCCTATAGAGCATGCCAGTGATTAAGTACAAGTATATACTCTTCTGCACATTAGGAAGTGTTTTGCTTTAAAGAGCAAAAGGCTTGTTGTTGTGCACTTTTTTCTTATTTAATCTTTTCTTCCAACCTGTTCGCAGGCATTTGCGAGACAAGGGAGAGGATGACAAGATGCCTCCTATTCGAAAGAGGCAGCGTGGTTTGCTGCTGAGGTTACAGCAGGAAAAGGTAACTGATGCCCTCTAGGAAAATCCTGTGGAAATCCCTGTGTAGCCATTAAATGTTCAGACGCTGTAAAAGCTCAGAATTGAGAAAACAGGTTTTCGGATAGGAAGTATTTCGTACCAGTAACTTATTTTTGGATAGGCGGTATTTCTTACCAGTAACTTTTATTTGCATTTCAGTAGTGTTTAACACATTGTGTAAAAGGGTCCTTCTGTATCGGTAATCTCACTGGTTGAGTCCTAGATGTATAAACTGATCTTGTGTTCTTTGCTGCTGAAGTTCCAGGCTAATTACTTCACCATGTAACTTTAATCATTTTAAACCCATGGCTGTGGCAGCTTTAGAGTGTGTTCTTGTGAGCTGTCTGTCACTGTTCTTAATGCTTAATCTTTTATACCTAAAAGGCAGAAATTAAGCGGCTTCAAGAGGCTAACAAGGCTGCTCGGAAGGAGAGACAACTAATCCTTAAACAGCAGGCAGAGATAGAACGAATCCGTCAAACTACAATAAAACTGCAGGAAAAACTAAAGTCTGCAGGAGAAAACAAGCTGGTAAGTGCTCAGTACAGAAGCCGGAGTCGTCTTGCTTTGGCCACGCAGCTGGTGTTTGACCTCGGTGTTTATAGGAATGGCGAGTTACTGGATTGGACCAGTCACTTGGAAGTTTTGTCTGCCTCAAACAGTCTCATCCTCTTTTTCTCTGCAATTTTATGGTTGATTTCTTTAAAGCATTGTTTAAGGAGATGCATTTAGAGAAGTCATAAAATGTTTTGCTTTAACTGGGTAGTAGATGGAGTTTTGTAATTCTCAAGCTTAACTAATGACTTTGGGATTATTGGTTTTTTGATGCTTAGATCTCTTGGGCTCTGATTTTGATTGATAATTTGTCAGACCCCAAATAGTAAATGTAAGCGCTAAACCCAAAACTTGCTGCTTTGTGTGTGTTAGTGTCATCACAGACTGGTGGGGGTTCGAAGGGACCTCTGGAGATCATCTCATCCAACACCCTAGCTCCAGCAGGGTCACCCAGAGCAAGGTGCCCAGTATCTCATTGTCCAGGCGGGATTGGAATCTCTTCAGAGAAGAGACTCCACAAGCTCCCTGGGCAGCCTGTTCCAGGCTCTGACAGCATCACAGGAAAGTTTTTCCTTGTGTTCAGATGGAAATTCCTGTGTTCCAGTTTGTGCCTATGGCCCCTTGTCCTGTTGCTGGGCATCACTGATGAGAGTTTGGCCTCATCCTGTTGACTTTTGGATATTGATAAGTATTGATCAGATCCCCTTTCAGTCTACTCCATTCTAAACAGCCCCAGGGCTCTCAGCCTTTCCTGGTCGCAGAAATGCTCCAGTCATTATACTGAGTTTCTTGCATCTGCTTTACAAGATTGCAAGACAGGATTTTGGTAACTGTCCGCCTCCTTCAAAAGGAGACACAAGTTTAATAATAGTAAAGGATTGGTTTTCTGTTTGGGTAACTGAATTCTTGAGAGGTTTTATTGTTCTAGATACAGTTAGGGGAGAACTTAAATTATGGAAAAAAAGGATGTACTAAAAAACTTTGTGTCAGAAACTGTTGGAAAATGAAGTTAAATCTGCAGGTGGATGGACTTACTTGATGTAATCCAGGAGAAGTGAGCTAATTTAACACAGTTCTTAAAAAGACTGTAAAATAACTTTCTTACTTTTAACACTGCTTCCTTTTTTTTTCTAATGCTCAACTGCAGGAACTTCACAGTGAGGATGACATCAAGCAGAGCAATGGTTCTAGCCCACTTCCAACTGATGCAGAAACACGCAGCCCTTCCCCAATCTCGATCTCCAGCAGTGAGACTAGTAGCATTATGCAGAAACTTAAAAAAATGCGGAGCAGAATGGATGAAAAGTAACTATTTTTTTTTTCTTATACAAAAGTTTACTGTTTTAATAGAACGAGTTGGTTTGGCCAGTATCTGCACTAAAAATCAGAGGTATTGATACCACATGCACTTTGATGTGAGCTGCTTGGAAGCATTAATAGAATTATATTTAACTTAGCGTATAGTATTTTAAAGGCTACAGTTTTTACATGAATAGTGAGATTCAGACATTGTCATCTGTCAGACTGCATGGCCAAGGTTTTATTTTAGAAGATTGTTTTTAATATTCTTTGTACTTGATAGGGTTGGTAAAAAGCATACGAGTTTAAGATATTTTGATGGTACATACAAGAAGCTTGGACAAGCTCCAAACTTGATGGTACATCCTGTCTTGCGAGAAGAGACCCAAAGTCAAATGGTCAAAATGGTGCTGTTATTTTGTATCTCCCATTTTGTTTTTAAGGGAAAAAAATTTAGGAATTGAGACTCTGGAATTGCAGTACCAATTTTTATCTTGAACTAGAGCATAAGTTATAAATAGCAATCATCTTATGCAAAAAGTAATAGACGAGTTTGAGACTGGCACACAAAAAGCCACTGATCTTGTCAGGCCTGTGATTTCTGACTTATTATCCAGCTGCCAAATTTCAATTCTAATTCCATTAAAATCAGCTAGGGATGAATTCTGCAATATTTTCTTAATTAATGAAGGTGGTAGGTGTGTGACTGAGAAGACAGGCCATTAATAAGACCTTTATTTTACTCCTATGTGGTCCACAGGCTGGAAAAAAATTGAAAATGGTTGTTAGTCTTCAGAGGAAATAATGAAATATATGTGCAGTTCCTGGGTCTGAAACCTAGGACTGAATCTGTTGATTTCAGCTGTTAAATTATTTTGAATAAAAAAAATTCTGCACTTTTCATTGTAGGGAATGACTTTGTCTGCACTAAACACCCCAAATGCTTTACCAGCATGTGCTCATTAGTTTGAAGCCTTAAATTCTTAAATTTTAGACTAATCCATTAAAAGTCTGGCCTCTACCAGTTACTGCAAGACATAGTCTTTGCTTAAATCATTTTTCTTTTTAAACTTAGAACCAAAGTAGGTCACTATATTTTAGTTCATATGGTGACCTTTGTAATGTTTTTTTATCCTGATACTCCTAACACAGCTGGATAAACCATTAAAAAGCAAGCACTGCCATTTGTACAGGCAAGCTGCTGGGGACTCCTCAGCACCCCGTTTGCTTGTAATCATTTGAGAAGCACATTTCCCACGCTTGCATGTGTTTTGTATGTGATGAAGATAAAAGCCAGTAGCAGTAGGTGAGGATTTGGTGTAAACAGGAAAAAAAACCAAACCCATATTTAGTTATATGGTTTTCATGTTCTAGTCTGGATCGATTGATATTTTATTCAGAGTCTTCTGGAAGGAACTGGTAAACTGAACAGCCAAAATCATACATGTTTTCAAGTTTCTGAAATGACATATTTCCAAAACTAAACTCCCGGCATTCCAAGTTGTGTGAAAACCACCCCATCGTTAATAGCAGCAAACCCTTTCTCAAAGTATGTTTTGAGCTTGGTAAATGGGCTTAAGATGGGAGACTGGAAAAGGATGTGCTCTGTACGCCATGTTGACTTCTAGGGTTTTGAGAAAGTAAGTTTTTTTTTTTCTTCTGATCCTATTGCTTTTATTAAAAAGAGGGTCTTTATCTTATTTTTATTCCACATGAACATTTCAAATGGTGATACAAAACCAAGTTATGGCATAGGAATTTTGAGATATGGTGTTAATAAGAGTATTAACACTATCAGAGATGACAAATACTATTTATATTCAAGACTTCCTTTGTCGCTTTCTTAATCAGATTATAGTTTTAACAATATTGTCTTTTAAGTCTTTTTTCAATGTACCTTCATTTCTAAGCAACCCTTATGATGGCAGAAAAGAATTGCATGCTAATGGATAATTTTTCTTACTGTTACAAGGGATAGCCGTAGATGCAAAGTGTCTTCTACCCTTAAATATATTTTAATTGTCCATCAAAAATATTGCTTACCTGGAGAATCCTTTTCAGAAGGATTTGAGATGAAACTACTGCTCTTAGGCAGAACAAGTGGAAGTTGTGTGTAATGTAACGTGTGTGGTCATGTAGTTTTGTTTTTCTGGTTTTGTCTTGGATTGCTATATATGTTCAAAGGACATAGTATTTTGTGCAAACTTAAATGATTCTCTAGAACTTGATCTTCCTAATCGTACAGCTTTTGCACACCCTTTGCTGCAGGTGTATTGATAGTGATAGCAGTGCTTATTGGTTGAAAACCTGTGCTGACTTGGTATCTTTTTCTTTTTTTTTTTTTTATGTCCTTATTTGTAAAACACATAAGGATAATATTAAACATAATAGAGTAAGATATTTGGTTTGAGGTGTAATGATGGGAAGCTGCCGTTTGAAGGGAATCAATCAGTTCAAGAGATAAGGCAACAGGAAAGAAGCTGAATGATGAGTAAAGTACAAAGGAAGTAAAGGAAGGAATTTGGAAAGCTGCTGTGCTGGATTTGCTGTGCTCCACAGCAAGGCGGAAATAATTTGGCTTCCTTACTTATGAGGCAGCTTTAATATTTCCCTTCTGCTAAAAGGGGAATGAAAGAATAGCTCTGTTTAAATTTTAATTGGTGAGTCTCTGTAGCCTGCATGTGAACAGGAGCATGCTCTGTCAAAGAGAATTAACCACTTTCCCCTTGCTTTCCTTGCATATGCAACTCTAACGATAATCTGTGCAATAGAAGAATGGATGAAGTGCTCATTTTATTTTGCTTTTCCTTAATAAGCTTCTTAGCTCGCATTGTAGTTGATAGAGCTATATGGAGCATGGCTTTTTTTTTCTATAAATATGATAATTCATTAGGAATTAGCTTAAAATGGTAACTCATTAGGAAATACCATTTTAAGCACAGCTGAAAGTTTACACTGTTTTTTGGTTTGGGGGTTTTTTAAACAATAACAATTCTGCAGTTAGTACTTCAAATGAAAGAGGCAATACACGAGTATTCTGAGACCAAGTCTGCACTTTGTTGCAAGAAAAAGACAAACAAAAAATAGACCAACAAAATAGCAGCTACAGTTTGAATTACAGGTATATCTCAGTCTTTTCCTGAAATTGCTCATGCTTTAAAAATACATTATTTAATCTCTTTTTTTGGTCTTGCCCTTTCACTGGTGCTTACCTTTGGAGAAGTAATTTTACTGAGGTTTTGCCAGGTGAATGAAAATGTGTTACAGTTGCAGATTACCAGAGTTGTTCATATCACAAAACCAGCACGCTGTTTAATGCTAATAATATAATCTTTTGACAGGTAGAATAGTAGGAGTTGCAAAAAGATCAGGTGGTATATGTGGAAGTCTGCACCAAAGTAATAAAACTCCGTCCAAAATTTGAAGAAAAGTACAGCAGTGTGACAGCAGCTTGCCTTTAATTGACAGAAAATAAAGTGTTACAAATGTATATGTTACCTTCTGCATAACAGTGTATAGTTTTTCTACTTCATCTGTTGGGTAATAACTATACAATGTTAAATGCAATTAATTTTAAAGTTCTTTGCTAGATGCTATCCTTTTCTCGTTCTTTCTGTCTTTTTTTGCTATCTTAGTTTTAAACTCTTCCTCCTTATTTTGTAGACACTGCTCTCCTGTTCACTACTTCTTCTCTGTCTTTACGTCTCACCACTGGGCTTCTCTCAGTGTCTGTTTTCCCAACCTCCACCCCAAATTCCAGCTGTATATCTACAACCAATTGGTCAGGTAACTGTATCTTTCTCAAGTGATAGACTCTTTGATAGAGCATGCTCTGTTCAGTCATAGAAAGTCAAGGGGTTCTTCATCAGTGAATGTTTTTGACACTTCCCTCACTGTTTCCAGATCTTTACTAATGACAGACAGTGGGATTGGGCACACCCTCAGCAGGTTTGTGGAGAATACCAAGCTGAGTGGTGCAGTTAATTCACCCAAGGAATGGGATGCCACCCAGAGGGTCCTTGACAGGCTTGAGGAGCGAGCCAGTGTGAACCTTGTGAAGTTCAGCAAGACCCAAGTGCAAGGTCCTGCACCTGGGTCAGGGCAATCCCCTGTATCCATACAGGCTGAGGAGTGGATTGAGAGCATATGAATGGCTTGAGAGCAGCCCTGCAGATAAGAACTTGGGAATGCTGGTGGACAAAAAATGGGATATGAGCTGGCAATGTGAGCTCGCAGCCTAGAAAACCCAACTATATCCTGGGCTGCATCAAAAGCAATGTGGCCAGCAGGCCAAGGGAGGGGATTCTGCCTCTAACAAGACCCCACCTGCAGTGCTGTGTCCAGCTCTGAGGTTCCCAAGTATGAGAAAGACCTGGACCTACTGGAGTGGGTCCAGAAGAGGCCACAAAAATGACCCAAGGGCTGGAGTGGTTCTACTATGAAAACAGTCTGAGAGAGTTGGGGTTGTTCAGTCTAGAGAAGGCTCAGAGAAGACTTTATTGTAGCTTTTCAATATATAAAGTGGGCTTATAAGAAAAATGGAGAGAGGCTTTTTATCAGGGCCTGTAGCAATTGGATAAGGGATAACGATTTTAGACTGAGAGGGCAGATCTAGATTAAATATAAGGAGAACATTTTTAGAATGAGGTTGATGAGACACTGGTCCAGGTTGCCCAAAGAAGTTGTGGATGCCTCATCCATGCAAGTGTTCAAGGCCAGATTGGATGGGGATTTGAGCAACCTGAAGTTGAAGATGAATGTCCCTGCAGGGCTGTTGGACTAGATGGGTCCCTTCCAATGCAAACCAGTTATGATTCTAATCTCTTATTGCTACTGTGTTCTGAGTGGCAGACAGACAGTTCACTTTGCTCTCACTGCCTGGTCATTACTTCAGAATAGCTGATGAAACGGTCTAGTTTGGGCTTAGTCAAGTACCTTGGATATAAATTTACAAGTGCAGGTTAGAGCAGCAGGTTAATGCTTTCAGGTTAACATTTGAGCATGGATAAAATGTATGATGTTAACAACAGAGAAGTAGTTAGATTTTGAAATCGTGCTGGTGTAATCTCAGTGCTGCTGCTTCCTCTCTGCTCCCCCAGATTTCCAGCTTTGGAGATGCCACATGTGGTTTGCTTTTTCTTTTTTTCTTTTTTTTTCTTTTTTTTTTTTTTTTTTTTTCCTGTGAAGGTGCCCCTGCTTTTGAGGATCAGTGCGTACCCTTGGTGTTGCAACTGGAACCCTCTAGACTGTATTAAATATTAAGGCAATGTGCATTCTACCTTGTGGCTCTTACCTTTTAAACCCCAGGGTTATAAAAGGATCTGCATCTTTAGCCATGCTGGTTTAATCCTCCTCCTCCTGAAGGTTGAATGTTAGAACACTCTTCTCTCCCATCACTTCTTCTGACTTACCTTTCTTACAAAGTAGTCTTTGTGTGGTGATTGGTTTCATGGTCATTTAGTTAGTTCTCCTTCTGTTTGTGGTCTTCTGGGTTAATCCATTTGACATCTGCTTTCACGGATGCTTTTGCATCCATTTCTTTCAGCCATTCTCTTCCATTTTATTTCAACTGGACTTACCTCCCTCAAGATCCAGTAAATTGTGACGATCCACACATTCTGATGAAATCAAACAGTGGGTGAAAGAGGACGAAAAAATTGCCTTTTGCATTGAGATCATTGTAATAATGACCTCCATGCTGAGTTCCAAATACATGATCTGCCAGATTAATTGGAACTGATGTGTATCTGAAAGTAAGAGATGATAAATTTGTTAGTGCTGGTGAAAGATGACAGTGTGACTGTCCATGTCATATCTGTAAAGTTATTACTGCTGGTAGTCTAGATTCTTAATGATATTACTTTGCCAGATTTGCCTAAAAGTAGGTGATGTTTGATGTTTGTCTATAGAAAGTAATAAAGTAATGCACAAAACCATAACATCTGTCACCTTGAAGGTGGCAGATGTTCAGAGACTCTGAGATGCTTCTATTTTTCTCCTGCTTTGACCATAGGAAATAAGATCGTGGACATATCTTACTGGGTTCTGAAACTTTTATCTTTGCATCGTAACTTGTCCACCTCCTTTGAATCTGTGTTAGAGAAGGACTTATCTGAATCTTAACCCTTCTGATCAACTGCCAGCTCACTTTTCCAGGAATAAGAAGGAATGCTAAGTGAGCAAACAAGAAATGTTCCTTAGTAGGTGAGACCTGCAGATCAGCCAGTTAGCCACTCCAGTCTTTGTAATAAAAGGGTCTTTTTGAAACATGAGAAATTAAAAAGAATGAATGAAATTATTATCTGCTTTGCAGCTTAAAAACTTTGATGTTAAGTGTTCAGGATGGCTTGAAAATGACAAAGTGTACAGGCATTTGCAAAGCAAAATCTCCCAAGTCTTTTGAAGACTGTCCTTTTAGGCACCACACCTTCTGCACCAATGGCAAACTCTCGCTCTAGCTGGCAAACTATATTTTCTACAGAGTCATTCTCTGACATCTTAAAAATTTCGGTGTTGGAGATGTATGGATTGATACACTCTTCTCTAGACTTTTGTACATCAGAGGAAGTGTGTGCAATTGATGATGAACTTGCTTCCATTTGCTGCCTTAAAGGTTAAATGGTGTGGTCTTGGTTGCTTGAGTGTTTAGAAGGATGACTAGAGATACTGTTGTTCAAGAGCTGGCAATGAGAACTGATATATGCACACAAGCTTCTTCATACCTGTGAAGTTCTATAAGAATCCTCATTTCTAAGGAATCACCTCAGAAATCTTGGTCCAAAAATATTTCAACATGAGCTTTACTTTTTATCTCTTTTTAAGCTAGCAGCCAGATATGTTAGTAGCTGGGACAAGACAGTCGTGCATCCTTATTCTCCTGATGCTGTCAGCTTAAAATTGCTATTCCAAGTGTGGCGATCCATAGAGATGATGCATTAAGGGAGAAGGATAAAAGCTCCAGTAATTTGGAACTATTAATACAGAATCACCTTCTGTTATAACTATGTATTTGGAAAGAACTGCGGGGCAACTGGGGTTACAATTTTTCTGTCATTGGTACTGGCAAAAAGAAAGGTTCATTTTTCAAACAATCGCTGCTTTCTTGAGGGTTCCAGTTTAATACCACAGGTACTTTTCATGTGCTGAAATTGGGCACTTACCCTGTTCATTTTAGTGAATAATTAAGACTTTTAATGGTTTTGAACATCTTTGAAGTGTAAGCAGTGTGCTTACAGTGTGTTGTAGACTTTACTTACTGCAAAGAAAAGAGCCTCTTGTCTACTGGTAGGTTTTTTTCAGCAGCACATCCGAAGTCTAGGAGGTGGTAGTTAATGTGGATATTATCCTAGAAAACCCTTGCAATAGTTATAATTCTGGGAACTGTGACAATAGAGCATCTGGGTATTGGGACCTTTGAGTGTGGTTGGCTGTTTTCCCATTGTCTTCTGCTGTGTCTGTCAGGTTCCTAACTAAGCGAGAACAGAAGCTGATGCAGCGTCGACAACACGCTGAAGAATTGTTGGAGTGGAAACGCCGCCTGGATGCAGAGGAGGCAGAAATACGGCAGATAGAAAAGCAGGCTCTAGCTGCCTGGGACAAAGAGCTGCTCAAAACCAAAATAGCCAAGAAGGACATGGGGGATCAGAGAACCGAGCCCAAAGGTAATAGGAAGAGGGGGGAAGTGATGCAACCGACAAGAGTAAAGCATAATTCGACACACAACGATTGCTTAGGTTTGCTCTTTCTTCCTTTTATTAAGGTTTTGATGGCAGCTCTTCTTTTCTAGACACTCTTAGCATCTCTTTCTGCACTCTTTACTGCCTTCAATTGTCTTGTTCTTTTAGCCCTATTTTACACCTCAGTTAAATGTGTATTCCTACTTCCGTGTATATCTTCTCAAGGGAACAGTGCAGCACAGGCTCATCAGACATTTCTGCATACAATTTAAACTGTATTTCTGTCTTTAAAAGCAAAAATGCTGCATGATTTTTTGCCGATTGTCTTCTCAACTCACTCCATTAAAACAATTTTCCCCTGTAGTGTGCTGTTTGAGAGTCTCTCCTGTTAGCCTCATTACTGTTGGTGAGATTGGCCTTTATCAGGGGATGCTTTCCCCTCATCTTGTGTTTTCAGAAAAATTGACAAAGCAGTTTTTTCTTCCCTCTGTTGTTAATGCAGTGTAACTGAAACCTCCACCTGTGCCAAAGTGCGCTAGCTTATAATTAATATAAATTATGCTCTTTTGAGGAAAAATAAATCCCCAGATGTTAGGAACTACAGCTTTATGGTTCTGGCTTATGTGGACTGAAGCACAGAGAACTGGGTCACAGTGAAAGAAAATAATGAAACTTCAGGGATTGTTCTAGAAACAATCAGTTTTCCTTATTTTCCCCACTTTGCTGAGAGCAGGCAGCATGTCCTTGGACTGTGCAAAGGGAATTCACAATTATGCCCTATTACACTTGTTACTGAAAACAGTCATGTGGATTTTAGGCATTGTAAGACATTTTAAAGATGATATGTGTATGAGTCAGTAAATTCCAATGAACAGAAGTTCAGCATGAATGCTGAATTCTCATCAATAGATGAGAAAATCCACTTGTAGATACAATTAATAGAAAGCCAGTAAGCATTGGAGCACAGCCCTGCTTCAGAAGAAGTTCTTTTCCCTAGCTTTTGCTCAAATATTGAATAGTTCCCCATGGCTGCCTCAGTAATGCTGTGACTTCTGCGGAATTTAGTAAACAGGAATATTGACAAACCTAACTTATTATTTTACTTGTTGCCAGTTGAGAGACTCATGATGAAATCATAACATTAAAATGTTTTCTGCGACTACTGTAAAGGAAGCAATCAATTCTAAATTCAAGATCTGGCTTGCAGATTATATGCTCCTCCATGACTTCTTCAGACTAATAGTGACTCTTGCTGGTGTACGGTCAACTGGAAGGACAGGTTTCCCTACTAATCTTTTTGGAGGGTGTTGCCTGGAAAATGTTAGAATATCCTGAAAACCTCTTTATTTTGGATATTCAGCAATCGCTAAGAACATTTGGCAGCCTTAAATCATAGGTCTCTGGTAAACACGCTTGTTCTTGCTAAATATTCCACCCTCAGTGTCTAGGTGAGTGAAGTCACACTTACCAGTAAGATGTGTATTGGTAGCAGTTACAGCTTTATATGTGGGCAACAGTATCTCTGAAGTCATGTAAGTTGTGGAAGTTCTTAGCTGCTTTGGTTTTTTCCTCTCATTATTCACTCTCAGAAATGGCTAGTGAAGAAGAGTCTCCAGTGCCACCTTCCTCTCATCTGAACAGTGAAAGCTCTATCCCAGAAGATCTTGTCAGTCTAGCTGCTGAGTCTGTCCCATCAGACACTATGGGCCATGCACAGCCAGGAAGCCCAGATCACAGTACAGTTAATGAAGAAATGGTTTATTCTGAAGAGTTCAAGTCCTCTACCTCACCTGGCAAACTCGTGAGCAAGCTTTTTATGTTATATATATTCTTATACTTGTAAAAGGCTATCAGAGAAGCAGTAAGTACGGCCGTCCAGGTTGTCAAAGCGGAAATTAAACTATTCTCTGCGTTTGTAATACCATTTTACATTACTGTGAATAAACATTGCGATCAGATACGTTCTTTGAAGTTTTGAGGAATAAAAAACTGCTTCAGCACAGCGTTTAGATATTTTTTAACTTGCGGGTAGTCTTGCAAAACGTTTTGCGTATGTCACGTAGGTATGCAGTATGAAGTGGCAGAACACTGACCCAGTTTACCAGTGTGAATTAGCTGTAGGCTAGCTTGTTACCATTGTATAAATTCTTTGAGGCCACGGAAACTATGCTCTGTTTTTCAGCTTTGCTTTATTTGCAAGTAACGTATCCCAAAGCACACCTAGGAGAGGGAGAAGCAGAGCTGTAACCTCATGCACAATTCTTTGGGTTTCAGATTATATCTGCATGCTAGCTAATTCTGCCTTATTGCTCTGTTCTAACTATTATTTCTACTTGGTTGATAATTTTATTTATTAAGTTTCACCCTGATAACTTTGCCCTGTGTTCAGTGAGACAGAAAATGCAGTGTCTGTGGGCTACAAGAACTGCTTATCTAGGTAGGCTTACTACAAATGCTTTATGGAAAGGTTGCTGAGAAGATAGTGAGGTCAGATGTTGAATACATGCCAGAGGCTATGTTCAAGGTGTGTGGAAGGTTTGTGGTATAATGTTGAAGCAGCGAGCAGCATTTTGGAAGAATATTTGTACTTAAAATTCCTTACCCGGCCTCAGAGCAATAGTGCTCTGTTGTTTCACTGATTTAGAATGTCGTCTTGCACCTTTTCCATCAAATGATCCTTTCAGTTTCACAGATATATTTACTAGGAGTTCTGTGGTCGTGGTTGTTACCAAATAAGATTACATAAACTGTATTGAACACCTGTGAGTCAGACCCATGGCAGCTCACTTAGGTGGCTATAGAGTAGTCTAAGGAGGTTTGCTGAAATCTAGGCTCAAAGTAAGCAGTCAGCTGTTGCTGCTCTTGGTATTTTTTGTTTTATTGTCTAGCAAACTAAGGTTAAGTTCTTCTTAAGAGAGATGGATAGGTAGCACTGCTTATGAGATGTTCTCTAGTCATGCTGTTCTTCCCTTTTAACCAGTTCCTGAGGACAGCGATCTCCTACTTTCAAACTGAGCTTCACAAGCAATTACTTATTTGTCCTTTTCTGTTCCCATAGTCTCCTCCCAAAAGCAGCATATCTGTATCAAAGCAAGATTCCAGCAAAGGCAGCCATAGAACTGGAGCACAGCTACGGTCACCTGTGAAGTCTCATCAGATATCTCACAACTGGTCTGATGAATCCTTATCTATGACACAGTCAGGTAAGTGCAATATCTGCATGGGTTTAAATTACTTTTTCAGAGCTTTTTCTTGTAAAGAGTAAACCTGAAATTCCTGGAAATTGGCATGGTTTAAGGTTCTGTGGCTGTGTTTTTCTGTGATGTAATTTGATCATTTCAACTTAAGATCTTAATGTAAGCAGGTCTATATGCTATCTCTTCTTTTAGAAAGCAACACAGGTTTGTGCAAATAAGATACGAAGAAGCATCAATAGTTAAGGTGGTCCTAGAATTTAAAAATACCAAGGTTAGCTGTGCTTTTAATAGGTGACACTGCTCCACCCCTCATATGGTAAGCAAGCAGAATATGGTTCAGCAGCATATGAACGTAGTTATCCTCCTCCTGAGCACAGCCTAGCTCCAGAAGCAGTGTGACTCTGTTATCGTGCCAGTGTGAGTGAGCCTATGGCACCTGCACTGGTATGTGCAGAATAGTTGGATACTTAGGACATAATGGTTTCTGTTTTGGAGGAGGGTTTGAGTTGTGTGCATTAAGAAAGGGCCTACGGTTGCATTTTGAGCTCTAAAATAGATGATCTACTATATGGATTCTTTGTACTCTTCTATCCAGTACCCAAGCTGGCTACCAGTAAATGCTGATGGAGAGAATATTAGAAGTGAACTGGTACAGAGAGCTCCTTTCCCTGGTGTGCTCTTTTAGTCTGTTAATCATGTGGATTCCAGGACTTCCTGAGCTACCATTTAGTGGGTCACCATCATCAGCTCTGTTAAGCTGCGAAGTCTGTTCTGAACCTTTCTGTGCTTTTACTCTCTAAAACATCTTGTATTCTATAGTGCAGTTGATACGGCACGATAAAATACGTATTAGCAAATGAGATGGCATTTTCCTGATTGTTTGGTGGGTGGTTTTTGGTTTGTTTTTTTTTTCTCATTTGTTTTGGGAGTTTTTGTGTGGGGTTTTTTGTTTGTTTGTTTGTGGTTTTTTGTGGTAGTTTTTGGTTTTGTTTTTTTTTATTTCCTAAATGATCAGTAAGCCTTTAGTAAAAAAAAGAATTAGTTGGTTCTACTGCATGTAGTGGCTGTTGTTTGTGATAGACAGATAACTATAACTTACTGGTGTGCATACTCATCCAGTCTTCATGGTACTTGATCTAGCAAGCTTAATAATCTTTTATGTTCTTTTTTTTTTTGATTAATACGTATGTATGTGCAATAGAAACACAGTAATTTTGAGGCAGCTGTTTTCCTGCTATCTAGAGAAATGAATACATAACACCTAGGTGTTTGCACTAAGTAATTTGGGTTGGAGTTCTGTTTGGAGAGCAGTTTGCAACATGATGAAGCATTCAGCAACTTGATAAATTTATTTTCAAGTTCTGAGCAACCACATAAAGGAGCTGTTACAGAAAGTAGAGCAGGCAACAGTAATCATGAACATAAACGTGTATAAAATAAAGTCTTTGCAATCTCTGATTTCAAATGCTGAGAAAAGGGGACAGGGAAGGGATGGTGCTGAAGGGAAGCTGATCAGGATGGTGCTGGTTTCACAATAAATCATTCCTTAGTAAAGAGATAAATCTTCCGAGCTGCTGAGTAGTAATGAAGTCATTGCTGTGTCAGTCTGATGCATGCGTAGACAAGATCGTCAAAGATGAAAGCATGTGCAGATCTTTCCCTTATGAGTTGATCAAGAAAAGCTATAATTACATAGTGGTCACTTACTGTTTGGGAGGAGTTGTTAATTACAGTGGCATCATAAAGTACTCCTGATTATCGTGTGAGATTCCATTCTTTCTGTGCTGTGTGTTTTGTTTTTTTTTTTAATTTTCTAAATGGTTAACAACAATTGTTAATGGAAAAAGAATACAGCAGTTTGATTGCATTTACTGCTGTTGTTGATGATTAAATCCTTCATTATGGTGGTTTGTTGTCTTGAGAAAGGAGATTGATTAGCAGCTATTCCTGCTAGCTGACCAAATAATACCGGTGATTGACTTTTTAGGATGTTAGTAGAGCAGTAAAACCAGTAAATGTTTATGAGCATCCAATCCTTTTGGTCCAGAAAACGTGATAGGTAATATTCAACATTACAAAAGCAAACCAGCTCTTAGGAGCTGCAGTTGCTGCTGTAGAAGAGGAAGTGGAACATCAGTCACAGAGAGGAGCTCCAGTAAGACTATGTCAGGTCAATATTTTGAAAAGTTTTTGATACTGAATTGTGGTAGCACCAATCTAGGACAAGGATCTTGTTCTGCACTCTGTTGGTATACATTTAAACCAAGTGGATGTAATCGGGTGAGTGGAAGAGAAGAGGTATTGAAACACTGAGGCAGTGTCTATATAAAGTCTGGGAGGTCTGAGACACTGAAAGGCTGTTACAGAGGAAATAATGACGTAGCAGAGTTACTGGTAGGATGGGATTACCACACAAAGAATGGATCGAAGTGTCTGGGGACAGTCTTCCAATGGAAAAGAGGTAGGACATCATCGGAAGGACTGGAAGACCAGGGAGTTCTGGGGATGGAGAAGAATGGAAGAGATCTTATTAATTACTAAGGATCATGATTAAGGAAATAAATTGTTGAGGAATTGAGGAAGAAAGATTCAGTCAGTAATGTTATCATAGGATGATCTGTAAAATTGAACTTGGCAGAAAGATACACCAAGTAGCCTTCTACAAGCTATTATTGAGTAGTCTACCGCATGTCTAAACTCAACAGTACCCCAGTTTACCCTGAATATATTGTCATTCCCGAGGCCTGACAACAGTGACAAGTCTCTGCATTGTTCACGTTTGACTTTCCTTCCAACCATTGACCAGTCAGCTCTCTATTTCATAGATGTACTTAGTCTAGGTGGCAGGAAATCTAAAAGCGGCCAGAAACCTAAACTTTTTTGGGAGTCTGCCATTCCAAGTCTCATCGATAAAATGTACACTGTAGCTCAAAACTGTACACTGTGATTGTAAACAAATATTTCAGATACGTTTTTGGTCTGCATCTTTGTTGTCACATTTTAAAATATCTCAGGAAAAAAAATCTGCAACAACTGATGAACCGTTAATGAGGCAGCATTAACGTGGGCTGTTGATGTGAACGAGCTTGGTAACAAGTTCCTGTATGCATCAGAGCCTTTCTTTTCTAAATTAAGACACATCACTTTCCTATGTTGTATAGTAGCATTGTGAGTCTGTGATCCCACTTAAAGAGCCTTACTAGGTTACGTGTTGACATTAAATTCTTTGATATTTTGCTTGGACCATATTTTGTATTTGCTAAATGACTGCTTTGCATAGAGGTGTGAGCTTACAAAGACAAAAATTATACTTTTTCAGAAACCACATCTGATCAAAGTGACATTGAAGGACGGATCAGAGCCTTGAAGGATGAATTACGGAAAAGGAAGTCTGTGGTTTACCAGCTGAAAAAGGAGCAGAAAAAGAGACAGAAGGAGAGACTGAAGGCCCAGGAAGCCAGTTTGATCAAACAACTGGAGGTTAGGAACAGTAGGAAGGAGGGTGAAGTAAAACTTTAGCCTTGGATAAATCATTATAATATGGATGTTGTTGGCAGAATATTGTATCGATAACTGTGAAAGACACATTACTGTGGTAGAAGTATGGCTGTGCTCTGGCTATTTAACTGTTTTAAATAATGAACCAGAGCCTTGAGGCAAAAATGTCATCCCCCTTTAAAACGTGTATCTTGAATGGGCTGCTAGCAGAGTTCAGGGGTCATATGTATGTTTATACACATTAGTATCCTAGCTTGGATTAAAGGTAGTGCTTATGTCATTTGGTTTTGAAAGTATATTAAAATTTCTATGATTCACAACTGTTGAGCTTTAGGAAGTTAAACAGATTGCTTTGCAGAGAAACTGAGAGTATTCTTCATTCACTTATTAGCTTCTTTGATTGCTGAATTGTAGTTATGGCTTAGTAGACCTAACGGCCATAACTCTTTTCCATGTGCAGTCATATGATGAATTTATCAAGAAGACTGAAGCAGAGCTGAGCCAAGATCTTGAGGCATCGCCAACAGCCAAACCTCAGATTAAAACTCCATCTTCAGCTGCTACTGAAAAACCTAAGATCAAGGCACCACCGCTCCATAGGTAACTGGGATTTCTTCTTTTTGAGATTATTCTGAAACTGCACTGAATTGCTGCTTTAGCAGAAACTGTGAGTACAAGGAAAGCTGGTAATTGCTCTTCCTTAAAGCACTGGGCAGTGGCAGTATCCAGTTGACCTATTTGCTGGTCATCAGACACAAAACAGGTAAGATGTACTGTCCTTGTAACAATATGCATCTCACTTCTGTCCTGCCCAAACTTTTGGGTCCTATTGTCAAGTTCTTGATGCACAATAATTTTCAATTATGCAAGAATTGTGCCAAGTGGTTGTATGGATTACAGACCTGAGGGGATTTTTTTCCGTTTTGGTCACTCATTATGCCTGCCACACTGTGCGAGGCAAACTGTTCATCTTTGCCCTTTAAATCTAGTTTAGATCTTACGTTTTAAAAGGTAGAGAATTCAACTGATTTGAAGTCTTCCAACTGTATTTTTAAATGTTTCATTTCCTCCAGAAGATGGTGCAATTTCAGTGCATTCAACTTAAAAAAAAAAAAAAAAGTGATGCCTTTTTTTGTTTGTTTGTTTGTTTAAAAAAAAAAAAAAAAAAAAAAGCTAAATCTTGATTAGTCTTCTAAAAAATTACTTTCCAGGACTTGCCAAACTTCTCTCTGTCCCCATTCCCATTTTCTAAGGTCACAGTATGTTGACAAAGTAAATTGTTTATGTTATCATTGATGTGGTATTATAATTATACATGTTTGTATTTCTATTTTTATCTATTAAAACAAAAAAAAACCAAAAAGACCCAATACATTTGGGTGTAACCATGATTCATGCGATTTGATTTTTCAAATTTAGGCCTGAGACGGCTAAAAACTGGAAATCACTGCCTGAATCAGAGCGATCCAGGGCGTCTTTGGAATCTATTTCAGAGCACGGAGGTATGTAACTGGAAGAATCTGTACTACAGTTGGAGATCTTGAAAGATGGACTCTTTTAAACTTCTGTAATCTTGTCTTTTGTGATTTAAGACGGCGTTTTAAGAAAGCATGCAGATTTCATACAACTATAAGGACCAAGCTAGATATTTTTACTATTTTTATTTAGCAGGCTTCTGCTTTTGCTGTTTCTTGTATATTCAGTATTTAGTTTTATTCTTGCAGAGGTTTGTGTAAAACTATTTGCCTTGTTTTGTTTTATTGGTTTTGTGGTTGTTTTTGGGTTGTTATTGTTTGGTTTGGGCTTTTGTTTTTTTGTTATTTGGTTTGGGTTTCTGTTTCTTTATCACTTCAGGAAAGTAAGGAAACCAAAATCATGAAGAATTTCAAAAAGTATCTAAAAAGAAAAACCCTATTCTTATGTTTTGCTAATTGTTATCCAGTCAGTCTAATCTTGGATATATTTGCAGCTTGCAAACGAATAACTGAGCCATTACCTTGCGGTCAGTATTTTATGGCATTATGAAATAAATACTGGTACAAGGAATAGAATCAGAAAGAAAACGTTAGAACCTTGGAACTCAAAGAAATGTTGCTTATGTTCATAGGACATCTAGAAATTTTATGTTTCCAAGACATCAGTTTCTATCTTTTAGCATAGAAACCTTGACTTTAATTTTGTTGCCTACAGTTGCAGTTTTCAGTAAAACAATGCAGGCTATGCCATCTGCTGTAATTCACTTGTTATTTCCCTTCAAGATACCGTGTCATCAAGAACTGAGAGATCTGTGTCTGGGCACACCAAGAAGATGGCTGTGACAGATGTTCATGCAGAAGAACCTTCTGGAATATCTTCCTCCATTTTATTATCATCAAAGAGTTCCAGAGCAGGATCTGGCGATTCCTTAGATAATGTACCCCCATCATCTCTTCTCAAAGACATGAGAGAGATTAGCAGGATATCCCATGGGTCAATCAACAATGCGGTAAAAGCATCCAGTGATGAGGCTGCCCTCAGTCATAAATCTGAGATACAGGAAGACTTGGAATACATGAAGTCTGAGGAATATGAGATTGAAAATTCTCATCTTAAGCCTTTGGAGAGTTCTGATGTCTTGTTGATGTTAGATAAAGAACAGGAGAGCACACTGGACATTCTTCCAAAGAAAGTCCTCCATTCTGACAGCGAACGCTCTCAGAAGGAGCTCTTTGGTTTGGCTGTGGAAGGTCTTCATGGTACAGAACAAATCTTAGAACTGAGACTGGCAGATAAAGATGCTGTAACTGGCCTAAGTGTAGAAGAGTCCTCTCACAAACTGAGCAAATCAGCAGAAGAAAAAGGTTATCTGCTTTCAGAACAACTCTTTAGTGAAAAGGAGCCATCATATCTTGAAGACTTTGAAGGATCCTCTTCCAGAAATCAAACATCAGTTGAAGAAACGCTTCCTGGGGAACATTACAAAGATGACTTTGAAGCATCTCTTCTCTCTCCAAATGGAGATGCTCAGTCACTGACAGAGCAGTCAGAGCACACACAGACCAGCAGAAGCAGATCCACCAGCCTTGGCAGCGATAGCGAAATCAGTGAATACCTCAGTGACAGGTCTCTCTCTCTCTCTGGCAGCATGCATTCAGACAGGTTATTAGAACTTAAATCCCCAACAGAACTTATCAAAAATACTGAACGCAGAGATGTGGAGCAAGAACAGGCCCCTACCGAATCGCCGCTGTGGGCTTCTGTGACAATCACAGAAGAAACAGATAGTTTGCCAAATTTCCACATTGGTGATAGAGTACTTGTGAGTAAAGTCCAACCTGGGACATTGCGATTCAAAGGTCTGACTAAGTTTGCCAAAGGTTTTTGGGCTGGTGTGGAGTTGGATAAACCTGAAGGGAACAATAATGGAACTTATGATGGTATTAAATACTTTGTTTGCAAAGAAAAGCATGGTATTTTTGCTCCTCCTCAAAAAATCTCTCATATTACAGAAAGTATCGATAGCCATTTAGACACAAATAAGGATGAAGACTCATTCTTTGATGACAGACTGGAGAAGCAACACAAAGCTGAGCAGAAAGAGAGACGAAGTTCCAAGCCTGGAAACAAGGATGGTAGCCACAGCAGAGAGGCAACAGAGAGCTATTCCCAGGATAAAGCTCCTGCAGACACAGCTGTTTCAGAAGCTGTGGAAAGGGTTGATGAAGAGTTGTCCTCTAAAGAAAAGAGCATAAAGAATATTTCTGTAGCTACTGAGTCACTTGCCCAAGAACAATCAGTGGTGGATTATCTAAAGCATGCTGCAAAAGAGAAGGACGGCCTTGCTCCTCTCATTTCTGGTGGTGTGGGTGAGATTTCTGCTGTTCAGTCAGATGACATCTCGGATTTCCTTTCTGAAAAACTGGAGAGGCAGAAGACACTGGGGGAAGAATGTGCTGAGAAGTTAGATGATCTCTCTCCTGGTGCTGTTGAGAAGCCTGCAACTTCACTTCTAGATTTGCTGACAAAAGAAAAGAACCAATTAGAAGCCCAGCTTAGACTGCCACTTAGAGAGGAAGAAAAGTCAAAAGACCATCTGGAAAAGGTCAGTTTGCTGACAGACAGTCTACTTAGAGATTTTGTGAAAGACACAGTCAATCAGCTACAGCAAATAAAGAAGGTCAGGAATGAGAAAATCCAGCTCAGCAACCAGGAGCTCTGTGATGTGAAGGAGGAATCCAGCACCCCATCCCAGCAGGTAGAAAAGCAGATTCCTGATGGACTGAGTAACTTTTTTCTAAGTTCTGATTTGGAAGATGAAAGAGAAGAACTTTCCTCTCCAGACATGTGTCCCAGACCGGTGAGTAACAGACATTTTGCACTGGTTTTAAGAGTTGATTGTTCCTTTGACTGATGATGATTGAATCTGAGGAAGGCAGCGTGGCACCAGTTTTTCTCACAAGGTCTGTTGGGTGATGTGGAGATTGGATGGATGGATGTGTCTTATGCATTTGTTCTTGTGTATCCCAGTTCGTGGCTCATTTTGGTAATCCTACAGACTGAAAGATGCATTTTGTCACGCAGAAGTGAAAAGTGCTTCATTTAGGTTGCATTCTGCTTACATGTTCAGTTTGTACTTAATCCTCGCCCTCAGTTTTTATTCAAAAAATGGGAAAATACAATAGACTGCAAACTTGCCTCTGCCATTCTTGATATGAAATAAACATCCTCAGACAATAATTAGTCGCCGTGGAGATCATTAAGGTGTCAGGCTGCTCTATCCACTGAACTAATATATCATAAGTAATGGAAGTTCAAGCTTCATTCCTCAGAACAACCATTAATCATACAGATACAGGACTTGGCCTTTCTGCTGAAGATCACAGCAAACCTGTCTGCTTTGCTATTGACCTCAATATATTACCATCACAGAAAGCTTCAGCCTGTTTCACCTGTATGAGCACTGCCCAGTCACTAAAACAGCCATTACCTGCTAAAAGCTTTTAGGCTGTTGATTTAGATCTGAGATTGCTGGGAAGTGAAGTGGGAAGTTTTATGTCACATTATGAGTTTTTAAAGCACTCAGCCTTGCATAAACAGTTAAACGTTAAGATAGACAGTGATCAGGACTTACAGTCTTTTAAGCTCTATAGGAACCCTCTGAAAGCATTCATCAGGAGAGGAAGAAACCTCAGGTATTTGAATCAAAACATTTCTAATTTTACTGTGGGCTATTTATTATTTTTCTGAGTATTTGTGCATAGATTGCCAATTACATCAGTAGAGCATTTTAAAATGTAAGTTGAGTTAGACAACAGCATGATACTGCTCTTTTATTTACTCTGTGGCTCTTAATTCACAGGACAGTCCCGTGTTCGGTGCCAGTGGTCAGGAGGAGCTTGCCAAGAGACTGGCAGAGCTGGAGCTCAATCGGGAGTTCCTCAGTGTGCTGGGAGATGATCAAGACTGGTTTGATGAGGACTATGGCCTGAGTTCCCATAAGGTCCAGCAGAAGGAAACTGAGGAACCAGCAGTGCTGCCCAAGGCAGAACCACAGAAAGTGCCAACAAAGCCATGTGAGGAGCCCTTGGCGGTCCCTCATACTGCAGTGGAGGTGGAAGGTATGGTGCATGCAGCTGCTGAGGAACTCTGGAAACTGAAAGAGCTGGGTCGTGATCTTCAAAGTTTCAGCCTTCATACAGATCTTGGTAGTTCCCTTAAGGAGCAGGACACGGACACAATAAACAAGCAGGTTTATAAAAAGGTACAGTCTTATAAAATGTACATTCTGTTCTTGCCCTATGAATGTTTGCCGTGGACAACTACAGCCTTGGCTTTTACTTCTTTCTTTGTTAAGGTGGTCTTTGATTTAACAAGAGAGATCTTTGGGGAAATCTTTGCTGAGGATCCTAATCTAAATCAGCCTGTTTGGATGAAGCCATGTAGGATCACATCTGCTTACTTCCGCCGAGTAAAAGATCCCAATGATTTGGATGAAATCAAGGTAGGAAGAAATCTTTGTCAGGCACTTGCCTGCATGTTAAAAGGCCGTAACGAGAGTATCCAGCAAGAGATGAGCTCAGAAGAGAAATTCCAAATGGTCCTTTTTAACTCAACAGATAGGCCTCCCTGTCCTTTTGGCTGCTGCTGGTTGCTTTTAAACCTTAGTCGTCTGTGCAGAACTGCCAGGATGACCTTGATCTTATAAATTGGTATGCTGACAGACTGCTGCTTTAGCAGATTTCAGTGGAGCTCTGTATGGGTGGATTGGCATGAATCCAACAGTAGGGTTGGGCCAAATGGGATGAGCTGGATTTTCTTTTTTTACTTGAGATACACCTGTGCCAGCCTCACTGAGGACAGCAGGACTTGCCCAGAGGGACCCAGAATTTGGCTGGTGAGGGCACTGTTGTATTTAGCAAGCCAGGGGAGGTCTGCTCAAGAAAGGACAAAACCCCAAAGAGGCAGAGCCTGACTGGACCTAGGTTAAACTTGTAGGGCTGGACATGTGGAAAACTTCCTTCCTGAAAGCGCTCATTGAAGAATCTTCCATACAGTTCATCAGGACACAAATGAAGACTTCCACTTGTACTACGGTTTCTTCTGAAACTGGGTGGGGTTTGACTGTATTTTGATGAACTGCTGAAGATACAGCACGTTAACTGTCTGGAAGAGACAGAAGTAGCATCTAGATCACTCTGTTAGCTGAGAAGACTTTCAAAAGCATGTGGCAGGGGAGAGAAGGGCCAGAGGAAAAGGGCATCAAACCCGCTGTTGTTTAGTATTCTCCCGTAAATGAATTGTCTGAATCTCGGGTTTGCTGTAGTGTTTAACTGAAAGTTTCTCTTCTCAAAATTGTTACAGCAATGGGTGTAATTTTTTCCCCAAGTTAGGGATTTAATAATTGTCCTGCCAATGTAATGCTGTTTCAGAGACTTTCCCTGGAACTTTCATGCATACTCTGTATGTCTCTTAGCTAAACAGAAAGCTGGTTTACATTCTGTAATGTGACTTTTTAAGGTAAGTACTTGTGCACATTTCATTTCTTAGCTCAAATGTGATAAATCTCACCTTTACTGTTCTGCAGAGCTTCATTGCAGCTGAAGTACTGAAGCTGTTCAGCCTGAGGAAGGAGCCTAATCACAAAACAGACTGGCAGAAGATGATGAAATTTGGGCGGAAGAAACGAGACCGAGTGGATCATATACTGGTCAGTGGGTGAAAATAAGCAATCATGTCAGATACTTTCCACCAGACTGAAGTGTGACATATGATTGTATTTTTCAGTATTCAATCATGCTGTTTAAAAAATACAAAGCATGCATGATGTCTTGATAGAAGGCATTTCATTTTAGAGAGCACCCTGTGGATAAAAACAGAAGTAAGATGAAGTAACGTGACTTGAGCGAATTCTTTGTGTGTACTGATTTGACTGGAGTATAGATTTGCCCACTCCCAAAAAAATTAAAGCATAAATCTACAGAAGGAAACACTGAGATATTTGACGGGAAGAAGAGTAAACTTTTTCTTTGGGAAGGGAATGTGTTTTTCTTTCTTACTTGAATTTAAAATCTTTTTGTTTTGGAGTGAGTGATACTGAGAACTTAATCTGGTCTATTCAACTGCAACTCTGCAGAATTTGTTACGTTAGAACAGCAAAGGCTGGGGGGGAGACAGTGCAGCATGAAAACTGCGTAATACAAAGCGTGTCTGGCTGTGTACTAGTTTTTGAAAGTTACTTGTTGGATTGTATTGCAGGATGATTAACGTCTTTATTGGCTATAATGATAGTGAAGGTTCTGCTTGGGAATATGAGTCGTCATTAACACCGTGCTTCACTTAATTATACCTGAAATAGATTCCACGTGCACGCACATATAAGTAACTTCGAGTCATGGGTCGTGTGGTCTTTTAATTGCCCATCAGTGGAAGGCTTCCAACACAGGCTTTTTCCCAGGGGTTTAATTGTACATAAATATAGAATGTATGTATAGGACCTGCATATCCTCAAACACTTGATTCTGGGATATTGAGGCTGTTACAGTATGCACAAGAAAAGTCTTATGTTTAGGTCTCTGAGAGAAGTAATAGTACAGCTGTTATGCTTGAGGACCAATTTCCTAATTTCTTCGAACAATACCTGGAAAGAAAGATTCCTGACTGGAAAAAATTGTTCCAGTTGAAAGCATCCAAAATGCTTTAGGTGGAATAAGGTTGAAGCTCAGACAGTCTGGTCTGAGATTTAAATGCAAGCCCAGACATCAAAGATTAATGGAGCTCTGTCAAGTTTGGTTTAATAAAAGATGTGTTTAATTTTATATTGTTCTCACAAGAATATGGTAATAAAGCTGTAGCTGAAGACTGGGAGTAACTCTGTGAAGGTTGCAGCACGCCATGCTTTGGGAATAAGGCAGTCTCAGTGGCATTGCTAACGAATTTATACCGTAATCTGAAACACTATTAGAGAAACTGCTAACTGAAAACCTAAGGAGCTAGTGTTCAATTTCTCTTACCTAGTTTTATTAAAATCTCTACACAACACGGAGTATCTGGATAGCTTTATCCATCTCCTAGTCAGTCTCCAACTTGTGCTTAAGGTCATGAATCCTGTGGTAGCTCACATCCAAGGTCATAAGTGGGCATGCAGGTCTGTGCATGATCTGCTGCCTATCTGCTAGTAACTCAAGGTGTAGCCCTAATCTGAGAGGTCAGGTTTGAGATTTTCCAGTTTTTGTTTAAAGTACATTCAAGCGGTAAAACACCACAATTTCCTGAGGAGAATTAAGACTTTCTTTGGTAGGTTTAGGTGCTGTAGAAGCTTCTTTAGAAGTTACCATTGAAAGTGCTTTGTTTTTGTGAAGATTTAGACAATATACCCCTCTTTCAATGTGCAGGGGATGTCATGTGAGTGCATGTATGAGCTGATTGATTCTCCACATTATTCTGCTGCTTATGAAGACAAAGACATAAGATAAACCACGACCTTTTCAAAGCAGAAAAAAACATTCTTAGACTTTGTTATTTGCATTTAAACACTGAGTAGAGGTCTTTCCCAGTTTCTTCATTTCCCCTTCAAGTAAAACTAACCTTCAAAGGAGTTTTCTTGAGGTAACTGTCTTTTTAGTGGCTCTGATGAGAAGGTTGGATATATCTGACACAGGAGCTAGGTATAACGAGGGTAGGGGTTTTGATATAGAGGAAGGGAAGTCTGTTGTATACCTCCTCTAGCGTGTTAGTAATGACTGTCAAATAGTCGCATCATCTGCCTGGACAGTTGCGTGGCTTTAAAACCAGGAGCCATGGCTGTTTGCTGAATTCCCTTTTGTTTCTTCTGAAGGCATGGAGCAAGTGCCAGGCTATTCTGCCCAACCTAATCTCTCCCTGATAATCCCTGGATGTATCCTTCTGAGTTTATTATACTAAATCCAATTCCCAGTGGCTCTTGTCTCCACCAAAGGCTCAGCCTTGTGGGGAGGGGCACAGCAGAATTAACCTTCACTGCGCTAGTGCTCTCTGTGATGCTGGGTCCTGTGGGTGACAGCAGTCGGCCATCACACCCTCTGGGATTTAAGGGGAGAACAAGATGAATTAGTCCTTCACCTCCTTGCTCTGCCTCGATCTTTGCTGCTTCCCCCAGTCACTGCATCTTTAGTTACATGTTCACTTCCGTCTGCACGTTCACAGCATTAACAACAATAGAGTTAGCCATTGCTTTCTGCCAGTGACAAAACCCCCACCCTCCTCTTCTGCTTTTTTGCAGCACCATTTACCTCATTCGGGGCATCTCTGTCCTCAGAAAACTTCGGAATCTCTTAAGAGATCTCCGATCTACTAGATAGTTGCCCCAGTTATTAACGTTCACAGCAAATCCTGGCTTTCAGTAAATGAGTATGGAAGGTTCATATTTATGAAAAGCTACTTTGTTTAAAATCAAGTCAAAAGAAAGTTTAGGCATTTGCCTTCTTCTTATGTCCCTTCATGTTGGCACTTTTATCACATCTGTGCTGTCTGTGCTTTCTGGGAGAATCTCAAATGTACACGTGGGCTGAGGTGCTGCATTTTAGCACATCAAAACCTCTTTTTAAACTGCAGCAAGAGCCCTCGTATCTCCTTATTTAAGTCCAGGTGCTAACAAACTGTTTCCACTGCTGTTTTGGTTGGCTGGGTTTTTTTTCACTTCAATCTTCAGCCAGAACTCCCTGTGCTGATCTGTTCGCACAGACTCAGCCATTGCTTTCTTTGCCACCTCCCCTTCCCTTTTATCTGGAGCTTGAGAAGGCAAAGCTCACATGATACTGCCAAGCCTCTGTGTTTAGTTTTCACACCTGAGCAGCCTGCCAACAGAGTGCTGAAAACTACTTGATCTTCTGACCTGTTGACTTAAGAGCTAGAACATTTCTCTCCATGCAGAAGCTCTGCAACAAAGCAAAAACTGTTCCTATCAAGCTGGCTTAATTGGCAAGCCCACTTCTGCAGTACCTGAGATCGAAACATGAGGGTAAGAAGAGAATTTAAGCCTGCTTGTATGCACAGTTGTGTGTCTTTAAGATCTCCAGGTACTTTGAGAGCAAAGGGCTGTGAGAAAGCACCTGCCTGCCTTCCCTCTACTGGCATTCTTTCAAAGCTTTAGTTTATATCTGGATTTTTGTTCTTTTCAGTCTCCCAAATGATCTAATGACTCCTTAAATGTAGTTTAGTTTGCAGATATTCGTGCTTCTGAATGGGAATGTCTAGAAATCGAAACTTAGTGACGTACTCTCTAAAGTTTCCTTCAGATGATATTATTTTAAGTGGTTTTTTTCGGTACCATCACATTTATTAGATGGCCAGCAGGATCACACTGACTTGTTATTTCCTGATTTTTCTTTTGTGTGCATGTCCCCTTCTTTCTGTGTTTAAAAAAAAAGGCATGCAGATGTAAAAAAAAAAAAAGTGCACAGAAAAAAACAAACCACACAGCCTCATGCCTTGTGTCATAGTTTATTTTTTTCCATTCTCTCTGGTATAGAGAACTTACTTCCTGGTATCAAATATGTGGAGTTTTCCTTCTGTCCTGAGGATGTACAAGAATTTAAATGCTGTTCATGTACTGAAGACAATGCAAAGCCCACTTCCATGAAAGCCACAATAGTCACTGTCCTGGTTTTGACAGTTTGTAATAATACAACAACTGGATCAAACATCTCCCAGACAAAGCAGCCACAACTGCCTTGGCTCAGATGTCTGCAGCTAGGGCTGCAAAGCAGCACGGCAGTTTCCACACGTGTTCTGAATACACCATCGACAAGACTTGTCTGCAGCTGCAGATTGCACATTCTTTCAGCTTCCCAAAAGTATGCTTGAGGAAGGCCTTCTGATGCCAAAGGAAATTGTGCACCGTGCCTCTGAGAAAGAGGAGAATGACAGAGGCAAGAGAAGAGTCATCACTGATACTGTTTTTCTTTCTTACCTTTCCACTGCTGTTTAACATCCAGCCTTTCTCCGTGTGGATCGAGTTACCTCCTCTGCTCCTGTTTACTTGCATTTCTTTCTCCCGTGTATCTCTTTTTTTCCTCCCAAAACACTGTAAAGGAACTGTCCTATCACATTGTTGCAGGTGAGACAGAATAAACAGCACCTTAGTGTGAATTTGGATATTGGGGCTTTTTTAAGGGCCAGTGAGATCACAGCTTTTAATCTGCTTGATTATTTTAGTCACTTGTCGTCGTGTTGTGTGTGGCCGTCCTGCCCCCCCCCAGTGTTACATTCACTGGGTCTTGACTTCCCTTCCCAGCAGGGAGGTCACTGCTGGCCTGGGAGCGTTAGGCAGAAAGTTCTGTTGAGTTCGTGCAGATGCTCCCACTTACCAGTCTTGGATGTCATTGGTCAAGGGCCCTGGGTGTCCTTCGGCACCATCTCCTTCACCTCCAGAATCTTCCCCCATTTCCAGGATCTTTTCTTCATGCAGCCTCTTCACCTTCTCCCTTTGGGACCCCTGTTTTCTTTCCCAGACTATTTCTGCTTTTTGGGAACCTTTCTTTCTAGCACCACCTCTTCTTTTCATGCCTCTTACCTCCTGCTTTTCCTCATCTAAATAGTCAGTGATGCAGACATACCACCTAATCAGCTTCTACTTTGGTGCTATTATCTTATGCCTCCTTATTGAGGGGAGGACTTGGGATATGCTGCTGTTGTGTTTAATCCAGGGTTTAACAGAATTTACAACCAGCACATACCAGTTGCAGGCAACAAGCTTCTGCTTGAGAGTTCAGAAGTGTTTCACCCCCCCACACTCATACTTGCATCCAATTATCTGCTGCTTGTTAACATTCAATTTAAATTAGTTTTTGATTGCCAGTATTGTTGCTTCTTCCATAGTAGTAAGCAGCATAGTGGAACCATTAACATCTCGTCTTTGACAGCTGTATGGGAAGGGAGGGCTGTGCCCAAGAGGAGTGGGTAGTGCAGAGATTGGTAAACACAGAGTGTGACTCTTCCAAAGCTGTTTGCAGGATGAGAACCCTGCCCCTCTCTGCAGAATCTCTTAAAGGGGAGGGAGAAAGGAGCTGTCAGACTGAAACCCTGTGTATAACTGAGGCCTTATGAATGGCCACAAGCCTTGAAGCAGTGCCGGTTCCCTGGGGTTCCCATAGCAGCATGTTCTTGGGCTTCACACTGTTTGAGTTATTGAGTCATCATTATGCTACAGCAGCTGTCACCTACAAAACAGACAATTTTGCATGGTTTAGCTTCAGGAGAAAAAGAGAGAGAGAGGGTGTCGGGGCTATAGCACTTGTACTCTCCTTAGATAACAACGCTGTTAACATACTGGTAATGGATTAGTGGATTTTCAGTATATTTTAACCTGGTTTTGGCAGAGTCTGTCCCACTTGTCTGTGTGGACAACGTGACAGTAATTTGAATACAGAGCGTAGGATTTATGGTCAGAGGAGCTTTCTGCTGAAGCTGAGCAGAGAAAGAGCTTTCAGCAAGTTTGTAATTTTAAATCCGAGTGATATTTGCACTCGCTCTCTTTTCTCTGAAGTTTGAGCTTTGATAGGATTTATCTGTAACACTGAGATGGTCACTAAGACAAGTTTTTATTAAGTTAAATTGGGGTTATCCAGTTTGGAGAGACTCTTGCTAAGACTTGATTAGCTGAATGAATTTATGTACTTCTGTCCATGACTAAAACATCTCTTTGCTACTGACTAGTAAAGCAGAGTTTTGCTGGTCAACAGTTTAGGAATGCAAGTAAATAAATACCAGTACCCTCTGAGTTGCTCTCTTAGCTGTAATGGTATAAAATTCCAGTTCTAATAATGATGTCAAATCCCTCAAAGCATGGACTGTTCTGTGCAAATGAGTTGTAATGCTGACATACAACACATGCCAGCATTTTGTCAGGAATCGGAAAAGCTATTTATTTCCTTTAGGTTTTCTAATTCTTACTCAAATGAACTGGACTGCACTAAAGTCTTTTGTTTTTCTCCTTCCCCTGTTTGAGACCTTTGCATGATTTCTTACCAGTTTAAGCTGCATTAAGTCAGCTTCTTGTAACAAATACGCAATTAGGGACTTTTTTAACAAGGCTTCTGCTCTTTGCCAAGAATATCCCATTAGCTGAGTTCTTTCAAGTGAAAAACTTGTGCAGGATACAGCAGGGAAAGGTAGGAAACGTTCATACAGTGAAATAGCCTGGTTCAAATAGATCTGTGTTCATTTTGCTATTCCAAGCGCTTCCTGTAATCTCTTGCAAAGACAGATACGTTGTTGGCAGACGCGCAGTGTTTTGGACTCTCTCTGGAACTTTGCAGGGGATTTTATCCTAGAGTGACAGAATTGTAATGTTCATATTGCCTTTTCCTTTCTACCCTCCAAGGTGCAGGAACTTCACGAGGAAGAGGCGCAGTGGGTGAACTATGACGAGGACGAGCTGTGTGTAAAGATGCAGTTGGCAGATGGGATCTTTGAGGCCTTAATCCGAGACACTGTCGACGTACTGAACCAGATAAATGAGAAACAGCAGAGGTTGCTGCTCGTCTGACAGTGCTGAAAGTGAACTTAGAGCCACAGAACCACGAAGTCACAGGCCTTTAACTCCTGACGTACTCTCCACCCTGCAAGCGCTGCTGCTGGACTTCCACGCGTAGGGTTTAAAGGCAGTTCAGATGTGATAAAAGGAGCCGGAATTTGGCTCTGCTGCCACTAGAGACCTTGCACTGGTTTTACTGTTTGGAACAAGCTGATCCCTCACTTGAGGCTGTTTTGTGGAGTGCTCAAGACTGTTCGTGTGCCAATGCAGTTATGCTGCATAACAGTCAGCAGCTGTCTGGGTCCCCAGCTTGTCCTTTGAAAGGGTTGGGTGAAGTTGGGATATTGGCCGTTTCGCTGGAATGGCTGTCAGCCACCAGTACCCGACTTGTCCTTAGCAATGTGAGTGATTTGGAGAAGAAACAGTTTGGTCGGGTTTTAGTCATAAATGGAGACTTACCATACTGGGCAGTGTTATAATCTTAGCACCTCTTCTCCTGCAGCCCTAATAATGTGCATCAGATTCTTCTGCTCCAGAGCCCATTTAATTCCCTTCTCTGTGAAGCTGGTTTTCATCTTTCTTCTGTGATGTGGTACCACATATGGTGCCAGCCAGTCCAGAGAAATTAGATGATACTGCTTTCTGCATTCAAGTAAAGAATTCTTGCTGCTTTTCCTATGTAACTTGCTTCAGTCCCGAGGTGGAGCAAGATAAAGGCCACCTAATGTCAAGCATGAAAGATGAGCCCATGGACAACTTTCCTTCTACCATGTAGCACTTCTCTTCCTGGAGCATCAGCTGCTCCCAGATAATGGATACTCAGGATTTTCTCAGGCACGAGACATGCAGGAGTGGAAAATGTTTCCTCACAAAAATTTGGCCTTTGATTCCTCAGCTTCCTCCCTTACTGTCATCTTATAAATTGGAGAAGCTGTTACTTGAACAATTTAGAGAACAGAGTGTATTCACCAAAGAAAGTGGTGTCTGGTGCTTGACTGTCTGCATGTTTTGTGCTTGTGGGTTTTTTATTTATTTTCAGATAATTTATTAAGTGGGTTATAGGAGAGCGTCCTGTGCAGTTGGCTGCACTGTTTTATGTTTTGAGACAGCTGAACTTGAGAAAGCACCTGTTCTGGAAGCTTCCAGAGCCCCATATTCTTCGCACAAAACCTCCAGCTTCTTGAGACAGGTACAGCAGGGGAAAGGTAAGAAGAACCAAACCTCAGTGACCGGGGTGGGATGCAAAGGCAGGACTAGGAATGGAGCTTCACCACACCTGGTTTGGAGACAATGGAGAGTTGTGGGGGCTGAACTGAAAAATGATGCGAGACTTCCCTGCTCCATCTGTTTCCTTCCTTTCCCAGAACCTCTGGGCCACGGGCAGCTGTTGTGTGGTTGATTTGGTGCTGGGTTCAACTTCAGTGTCCTTCTGCGCTGAGTGCTCATTCCTAACCTGTCCCTCCCATTCTTGTGTTTTTCTTGGAGGAACACAGACAATCTGAGGTCAAACGTTGATGCCTTAATAGTGGATGTCCCTGTTTCCTAACCTGGGACAAGACCCAAAGGAGAGTCACATTCTCCAGATATACTGGAGTGCAGAAGGACCCTTTGAAGCCCTCAGAGGTACCCCCAAGATGCTGCAGCCCACAGTAGGTGTGGCAGGGATATCTCTACCATTTTGTTCATCTGCTTGGTTCGTGGGCTTGCTATGCATACCTCTGTGTTCTCTTTTCCACCTTTCTTACTTTGTTTCTTTTTTCTTTTTTTTCTTTTTTTTTCTTTTCTTTTTGAAAGCTATCATTGGAATATTTGCATTTTGCACAATGACACACAACTGGTAATTTTTCAGGGACAGCACTGGGAAATGTTGGATTTCTCAGAGGTCCATGCAGGTTCTCAGATGTAGTATTGTCAGCACCTCACTTGTGAGTTCATGGTGAGCCATATTCATGGGAGCTTAATGAGTGGAAGAACAAGGAGGAGGTAACAGTGTATAGGAACACCTCCAACAAACGTATGCATGTCTGTCCCACCATGTTGGCCCTTCTGGCTGGCTGGAAGTGAAGTGGTGTTGGTGGAGCATTGTTCAGCTTTTTTTTTTCTGATTCATTTGTCCATGTAGTATGTCACGATGCTGATCCAGGAAACTCCTGAATGCTTAAGATAGAAGCAAACTAAAGCTGCTAAATTTAACCAGCATGGTGTCACTGATTGGGTCACCACCTCAGACTCCCTTTCCTGGGTGTATCTTTCTCAATAGCGAGGATTGCTATATTTATAGGAAGCAATTACAGAAAGACAGCAGAAACCTGCAGTATAGGTTTGTAGCTGGAGTATCGGAGAAACAAAGTTGGTTCCTGATCTGTGGGTACCATGGCCGGTAGTGGTGTTGAGAAGGTTTTCCTGAGTCCCCGAGGCTTTTCAGCTCTTCTGCGGGACTGACCTGTCTCTTGTGTTTTGCCCTTTGACAGGGAGAAGGTTGTACAGTTGGCCTGCCAAGATTCCAGGGACCACTAGACTGTATGCCTGTTGTCTTGCTGGTTTGGGTAGCACTAGTGCCGTACCCTCTACAAAAGGATTAACTATTTTTACAGCTGTTTGGGCAGAAGGAAGCTGCGTCCTAGTGATGGCTTTATTGCTTTGCGAACATCAGCATTTCTTTTTGGTAGCAATCCTTGCTAAGGGCAGCCCTAAAAAGACTTGAACGTATATTAATTATCTTCTCAATACCTCAAGTGTGTTGAGTTGCTTTGAGTTGAGTGTGTACTCAAAACCTTGAGTGGGTTGAATACTTGTGGACTGATGATGACCATGATGAAGCAATGGTCTGTCTGGGTAACGAGGAGGTATGGGGAAGCCTGGAGTCTCCTGAACACAGGCTGAGTTCTCTATTTCTCTCCTCTCCCCAACCTTCTCATTACAAGAACAAGGTGATATTTCTGGGTCCTGGTTATCTTGGTGCAACCGCATTAGAAGATTCAAGGCTGAGACATTTTCCCGAGACCCATAAGCTGTTTGGGGCAGCAGCTGTCATCACTGGGGAGGTGCGGTTCCCTCTTCGGAAGGATCTCGGTGCCAGGTGGGAAAGCCCAGGCTTGTGAGGACAAGGAGCACGAGTACCTCTCGCAGCAGGATGCTCCCTGAGCCAAGCTGTGGAATATCAGTACTTCTGCCTTTCAGAAAAGGCGGCTTGTTGCTCACAGAGTGGAATGAGGGTTTGAAAAATCCCGTCTTGTTCACTTTCCTTTCTTGAAAAAGTGGCCTTAGCTTTTTTGCAATACTTGAATAAGTGTGTACCTGCAGAACATCTTCAGTAGCACAGCGATAGAGACCTTTTTAGTGACTATTCTGCGAGGAGCTGTGTGCAGTTCCCACTTTCATATCCCTTTGCTACCTTAAGAACATTAGGAAAATAAAGTCCTTTTCAGCAGAGAAACAGTTGAATCTTATGAGGTATTTAGTGCATCTGAAGTGTTTACAAATCAACTAAAATGGGGAGAAGCAAACTATTGAACTTATTTGTAATTTAAACGTTAAATGCAAAATTATATACAGATGAAAGAGGAATACTGTAATTAACCTGCATTTACTAGTTTTTTCCTCGACTTTGAAGAGCCTTTTGATACACATTTGCAAAGCCGCCTTTTGGGAGGCTCCGTCTCCCTGTGTACTGTGTTCTGGAGATGCTGAAAATAAACCCGTTTACTGTGTATGTGTAAATAGCCTGGTAACTTGGTTTTTGGGCCAGTTTCAGTTAATGTCCACATCCAGAGCAGCTTTGCACAGTAGACAGACCCAAGGATGTGGAGGGTTGGGGTGGTTTTTTTTGTAATTAAGAAATGTAAAATAACCAGGGCGGTCCCTGTGTACACCAGTGTAAATATCTTTGGTAACTGAAATGTACTTTAAGAGAACAAAATCTGTAAATAAACTGATTTATAAATTAATCTTGTTTCCTGGTTCTTTATAAAATGGAACTTTATAATTACCCAAACGGTTGCTAATTCTGAAGGTGTCCTGGAGATTTGTCCCTTGTACATTCCCCTTTCTGTCTGATGCTGTACTTGGGATGCCAATCACAGCCCACAAAATCCCATTAGTGTTGCCTTAATTATAATCATAACATTATTAGAATTTACTCGTTGTTAAAGCCAAGTGTTGATAAAAGCAGAACCAGAAAATAGCATTGCATAATCATTGCAGAAGCGGAATGCACGGCGTGATCCGTGGGAGAAAAATTATTCCTTGTACATATTTATTTGAAATAGATCTTAAAAACTCATGGTTTAAAACATGGGGGGTGGGGGGGAAGTTATTTTTATACTTAACAGCAGTCTTGGAATTAAATTCTTCAGAGCCTGTCTTGTGTTGGAACCCTCGATTAGTCTCCTAAGTTGTGGCAGCTCTGTAGAGCTCAGCACCCACCGCCCCTGCTGCTCCCATACATCTGCTGTGTCTGGGTACAGCCCGGTAGAAAAAGCTTTGCTTTTCATTCACTACAAATGCCTACAAAACTCAGCATTGATCTTTCCAGCTTGGATGATGGCATCTACTCCCCACCACCCTTCTCTGTGAGCGCATCCAACTGGGGGGACCTGTGTGAAAAAAAACGTTGCAAAGGGATGACTCTCTGCTGAGCAGTTAGTTTCTCTTTGCTGTTCCCAAGCAGAGCTACCTCATCCTGGAGGAGGACTTGATGCACTTGGTTTTTTGTCATGGAAGCAGCTTTGCCAGCGTGCGGTAAGAGTAGTCCTCAGTGGAGCAAGCTGGGAACACCATCCTCGGCCTTCGTCCAGACAGAGAGGAACATTGCAGCCCTCTGAGCTCGAGGGGTTGAACTGGCCAAAGCATGGCAGTGGATTGTTTGATGTACAAAGGTCTGAGACAAAGTGGTGCTGCAGCCTCTGTGCTCTCATTACTGAGCAGCAGGAGAGCATCCGTGTTGCTGCTTTCCTCACCCTGCAGCGATTTTGCTCTGAGTCCTGTGTTTTCAGACAGTGATCTACTTGCAGCTGTCAGCATCCATTCCTGTAAGTGGCTTAGAGTGTGTTTCATGGTAAAAAAAACCCCAAACTTCTCTGGCTGAAGAACTGGCTTCCCTTTAAAATGGTTCAAGCAGTGGGAATGCTGCCATGGTGCTCCAGCAAGTGACACAGCAAACTGCTGCCTTACTGCTGCTGTCCTTGCCCAGGACACCCCCTAATCAGCTTGATGAATTTCCTCACTTGCAAGTCTATGTTGCTTCTCTTTGGCACTGACTTTTGACGGTGGTGGTTGTGCAACTCTTCCCAGAACCCTCAGAGTGCAGTTGCCTTCAACAACCATTTCACCCGTGGAACGGGTGCAACTCCCTGGTTGGGTAAGGGCTGGCTTCCCAACTGCACCCTGGAGGGAGTTTGGACTGTTTGGTTCCTTCCTTTCTGGGTGCCACCTGCTCCCAGGTGCCTCCCAGGGAGGTGGTGCCAGGTGCAGCCATCCCATGTCCTAAAATGCCTGGCAGAGCACGGGGGCACTTGAAATGTTGACTCTGCTCCAGATGTCACTGCACCCTGCCTAGCACAAGGGCTTCTGTGATGTCCCAGCACTCATTAACACAGCCCTCAGAAGAAAAGAAGCCGGTGGGGAGCTGCTGCAGGCCAGCAGCTCTCTTATGCGTGCAGGAAGGAGAGGAGTGGGGCTGCCCAGCCACTGGCATCCAGCCCAGAGCACGGGCCGTTGGCGGGCAGGAATGCTGATGAGATGTAATGGAGTTTGAAAGCACAAGGCGATCACCGGGACGCAGGTCCTGAGGGGGAGGGAAATACGCCCTGTGAGATCTGGAAACTGGAGCAAACAAAACCTGTAGCCCCAGCCCTGTGCCTTCCTGCCTCCTCCTGAATAAGATACTGCAGACATTTGGGGAAACGGAGGAGAACAGACCTGTTGGGGGTAGAATCTCGGTTCAGGAGAGTGAGGGTTGAGTGGGAGTGGGGCACACTGGGCACACTTAGGATGAAGGTGCCTTCTTTTGCCTGCCAGGTCTGCTGTGTGACGATGGCCTGGAGCAGGTCTGGTTGGTTCCTACTCTGGATGTTTGTTTCTCTTGGCCCCAGTTTTCCAGCCCTTTGCCCTAGCTGTGCAAGACCTGTTGTGTCCCTTGGGCTGCATTCCCTCTCCAGTGCTGGTTTCAGGTGGCCTCCTCTTGAAGGCTGGTTTGTCTGTCACTGCCCTGTGAAATTTAGGCTGGCCTGAGCTAGGGTTTTGCCTGTGAGCTTCCTGGAGGTGGAATTAAGGCTGGTTCTGGGGGGTGTCACAGAGATTTTATTTTCATAGAATCATAGAATGGTTTGGGATGGAAGGGACCTTTAAAGTTCATCTAGTCCAACCTCCATGCAGTGAGCAGGGACATCTGCAACTAGAGCAGGTTGCTCAGAGCCCCAACCAACCTCACCTAGAATGTTCCAGGGATGGAGCATCAACCACCATTCTGGGCAACCTGGGTCAAGGTCTCACCAGCCCCTTTTCTCCAGTCTAAATCTCCCCTCTTCTAGTTTAAAACCATCACCCCTTGTCCTGTCACAACAGGACCTGATAAAAAGTCTGTCCCCATCTTCCTTAAAGGTCCCTTTAAGTACTGAAAGGCCACAAGAAGGTCTCCCCAGAGCCTTCTCTCCTCCAGGCTGAACAACCCCAACTCCCTCAGCCTGGCCTCACAGCAAAGGGGTTCCAGCCCTCCCATCATTGCTGTGGTTCCAAGAGGCCCCCATCTCTCCCTTGCTGAGGACTCCAGAGCTGGACCCAGCACTGCAGGGGGAGTCTCCCCAGAGTGGAGCAGAGGGGCAGAATCCCCTTCCTCTCCCTGCTGCCCACGCTGCTGGGGTTGCAGCCCAGGGTGCCACTGGCTTCTGGGCTGCGTGCACATGGTGCTGGGTCATGTCCAGCTTTTCATCTACCAGCACCCCCAAGTCCTTCTCCACAGGGCTGCTCTCAAATTTTCTTGTACTTTAGCAAAATAAAGGAGGCTGCAGGGGATCCTACCCTTTGTGTTACTTGACTTGAGGAGCTCAGTAAGGAGCCTGATCCAGCATCCATGTCTTGCTGCATTGCTCTACGGAGGTGATGGACCGAGGGCTGCTCAGTGAATCTGTGACTGGACACACCAGTCCTTGGAAGGTGAGACCTTGCTTACATTGCAGGACTACTGTCACAGCAAGAGAGTGCTCCGTTGTCATCTGTGTGGTATTCTCAGTTTCATGTGCTGCAATTAAACCAGCTGCCAAATAATGATGTGACAAATCTGGGCGGTGTGGCCTCCTCCGATCTGCCTTCTGGAAGCTGGGCAGATGAGCTGGAGTGGAAAACATCTGCTCTGTGCATGCTGGGTCATAGCTATGATTTATGACTTTAAGTAGAACTTAAATTTGCAGGTAAAACGTTTCCTACCCAGACATACCAAAGATGGCACCAGTTCCTCCCGGTCCCCCCCCAGGTTTCTCTGACAAGAGTAAGGTCAGTGTCGCTGCTGTCCTTCTGAGCCAGGATGAATCAGCAGAGGGTGAGTAGCAGAAAGGGGCTGGTACTGCTCTAGTCTCTCTGCAGACACAAACTACGTGAACACATTCATCACATCCTGAGAATGCACCCCGGATTTTCTTTTACGTCTGTTGTTATTACAGGCTGGCCGGGCATGAAAGGTAGAAATCAACTGTATCCAACCAAGCCTGTCTCACATAGTCAGCAATTCCCAGCTACCAGTGGGGGCTACAAGGCGATTTCTTGATCTTCCGAAGGATGAGCCCAGCAGAGTTGATGCAGCATGTGGGAAGCACCCGGGGTTCACACACGTTCCGTGTGTTATTCCCTGTCTTGACAAAGCCACGGAAGCTGGCAGGTTTATTGTGGAGGTGCTGCCAAAGGTCTTTCTGAAACCGTGTCTCCACGGAGGTGTGACTGGTGCCACCAGTGGAAAAGTGCCACCTGGATTGGAGCATTCCAGCTGACTTCAGCTCGCTGGGAGGTGGAAGGTGGCACAATTTTCACTCACTCTCTGGTGCTGTTTGGAAATGCTAATCAGAGAAATGAGGCGTTTTCTGCTATTTAGAGAAGGACCACACTTTAAGCAGTGCTGTGTTCCAGATCAAGGAGGGCTTCACTGAGTTATCAGCCCCATCTTGGGAAGGAAGGCTGAAGAGAGAGAGGAAAACTGTCAAGCCTTCTCTGCAACTGGTACTTCTGAGGCACTCTCAGGAGAGTTGGATGCGAACTTCTCTGAACAGCCTCCGAAATGCCGGGGCTGGGTGACGGGGTTGCCGTGATTGTGTCATGAGTCTTGCATTGGTTGCATGTTTTTCTTGGAGTCAGTTCCTGGAATCACACAATTAGGTAGGAACGTGTTCTTTAATTTTCAAGGAAGAAAGTCCATTTCAGGATATCCCTGTCCCCGAACCTTCACAACCAAGGGAAGGTCCTGTGTCAGCTTACCTGGTCATTTTGAGATATTGGTGTTTTGCAGCCAGACTCGTGCTTTTAAATGAAAAGCCTTTCTCCACTTTCTGAAGCATAGTCCTTTACAGCACTTTAAGGGATGAAGACATAAAAACCCAGCTGCTTTTTCATCATGTCCTCTCTAGCTCAGCACAGAGGAGATCAGACTATCTCTTTGTGTCTGTGAAAATGGTCCATTTTGGGTGCACAAAACAAGTTCTGCAGGGCTTCAATGATTTTGGTGAGATCTTAGCGGCCTTTGAGGATCTCAGCCTGTTGGTGTTGCCCACATGTTCTCGACTTCAAGGAGATTCCTGCTGACTGTGTGTCTGGGAAAGGAGATTTGAGAGCTGATGAACTTAATGAACTGAAGTCACCATTCAGCTGCTGCATGGGGATTTAGGCAGCACAGTAACCTCTATGGTGGTCCCTAGCCTGTGGCCTTGCTACATAAGAGTGAAGCACATCTCTTCCCAAAGTCAAGGATGCCAAGGTGGGTGCTGAAGGCCTTGCTGTCCAGTGCAGCTGAAAACCAAGTAGGTTCCTAAATATACCCTGAGAGCCTGAAGCTGGGATTTAGGGCTGCGTAGGGGCTCAGCAGCCAGGCATCCAGGGGCACCCAGCCCCCAGCCTCTGTGCTTTGGGGCCCATGGGCTCTGCCAGCAGCAAGGGGGTGTAAAGCAAGAGAGGACAAAAAGGCAGGCAGTGCTGGGAGAGCATTTCTAAAACTTCCCCAGACTTCTAACACTTCTTGATTTTATTTGCAATTTGTCTTAAGTTATTTGCAAATCCATCTTAAAAAGAGTTGTTTAAAAATCTCTGCTTCATCTTTGGCTTTCCATGCCCTGTCTCAGGGCATTCTGCAATGAAAACGCATCTCTTCCCAGTTGTAGGCAGAAGTAAAGCTTAATCTCTAGCTTTGTAGCAGCGTTATAAGTTAAAAAAGCTTTTGGGGCAAGTCGGTGCTTGGAAAGCCCCACACCCTGCTGCTGAAGGAGGTTATTCCCTGGGGAGTTGTGGGGATGGGACATGCCAGCCTAGCAGCAGGGTCCTCTGCAGCACTGGGGCAGCAGGAAGCAGGAGCATCCCCACCCTGGGGCTTCGGCTGATGAGCAATGGCGTGGCTCACCTCAAAAGGAGCCAGAGCCTTGGGGTGTTAGTCTCTCGCCCATCTCCCTTCTGGTTAGATGCTTTTGCATCTAAAAAAGGATTCAAGGAATTCAAGGTTCTCCCTGAGAGGGAGGGGTGATCTGGAGGGGGAGGATGCTGACAATTACCCTGGTGCTGAGCACCTCTTCTTCACCATGATAACCTAATCAAGCTGATGAGCCCTTCAAATAAGGACTTTAGCCCAGGGTAAAATAACGGTGATGATATCCCTAAGCACACAGACTTTTGACTTTTAATCGCCAGCTGGACAAAGACAAGTCATAGCAAGGTATCTGGCAGAATCACCTTTCAGAGTAGCCCTGCATGGGCTGGGCTGTGCCTCTTTCCTTGGACAGCAAGGTGCGATAATCCCTTAGGCATTTAATTACAGCTGGTAGTGCTGGAGCAGACCATCTTCTGCACTATTTGCATCAGCCTGGACCTGCAGAACATGCGTGGCTGCAGTTTCATGAGGGTCATGTCCAACAGGCTCCGTCCCTCGCAATCGGGCCATCTTGGGGAGCCCTGTAGCTCCCCCAGAGCCGTGCCCTGTGTGAAGGCCCCTGCCCTCTGCTGCCACAACAAGGCTTGTCTCTAGCAGGCTTGTTTTTCTAGCATGGCAAGTCTGCTTAAAATACCTAGGTGGGGCCCAGCATGGCTAATGGCCTTCTGGGGATGGAGCCAGCAACCACCTCTCAACAGCAATAGGTATCCACAGTGCCGGGGGGCCCCTGGCCTCAGGGGGTGGGGAGGGAGCAGAGGGCTGGATTTCAGGGCTGCATCCACCCTGGCAGTGCCCAGCTCTGCCCCGGGGCACTGAGCAACGGGGCATCTTCCGCCTGGGAGCCAGTGACGTGAGTGCGTGCGTGAGCGGTGGCACGGCCACACTGGCAGAGGACACTGTGGCCAGACACAGGGCCACCTGGGATCTCAGGCTGCTTTCTTTCTGGGGTGGTAGACTTGGATTTTGGGGCTTTGTTGGGTGTCCTTGCTGCCCATCTCTGGCAGGGTTGGGGCAAGAGCAGCTGAGTCTCTGGGGGCCCTGGCAACTCCCATGGGGTGTCCTGGCAGGTGCTGCCTGGTAACCCTGACTGACGTCAGGGTGTCTGATCCAGGCGCTGCCCTAAGGCTGGCAACTCCCCTCAGGGGTGTCATAAATGGTGGCACTGCACGTTTTGGGCCTGAATCATCCACTTTTATTCACTTTAACAGAATTTTATCATTTGGCTCTGTCTGTCTCCTTGCGGGAGGGTAGCACTGTGGCCTCACTCCCTTGCCCAGCGCTCCCTGGTGCTGGGAGGGGCGGGGTGGATTATCTGGGGCAGGCCCGTGATGTGGGGGTGTCGAGGGGGGGAGGGAGGGGTGCGCGGTGTGGACTGGGAGGGGCCCTGGGGCCCACCGGGACGGGGTACTGGGAGCGCTGGGAAGGGGCACTGGGAGCACTGGGAAGGGTGCACTGGGAGCGCTGGG